>APFE031423241.1:163700-205049 GCA_000404065.3 Pinus taeda
CCTCATGAGTTCTAAATGTTGTTTTCAGAATGTCTTGAGTTTTCATTCTGATTTGATGATATCCTGAATGAAGATCTAACTTGGTGAAGTAAATTGATCCATGCAATCCATCCAATAATTCATCAATGACAAGAATGGGAAATTTATCTTTAATAGTGAGCTTGTTGACTCCCTATAATCCAGACACATGCGCCATGATCCATCCTTCTCGTGCACCAATAATACTGGAGTAGAGAAAGAACTTTGGCTAAGTTGAATTATACTAGCCTCAAGCATTTCTGCAACCAACGTTCAATTTCACTCTTTTGGGCATAGGGATATCTGTACGGCCTGATGTTTGGAGGAACAATTCCTGGAATCAAATGAATAGCATGATCATGATCACGAATAGGTGGGAGACCTTTGGGAGTCTCAAATAACTTAGAATGATTGTCCAAGGCCTTTTGGAGATCTGGAGAAATAGAGGATTTCGATGTGGAAACATCTAGCGAACATAATTGTGCAATTACACCTCGTTGTTTCTTTTTTAGAAGCTTTGTCATACCTTTAGAGCTTATTATCTTTCCCAGTTTAACTGCAATACCCCTTAATTCAACTTCCTTTCCTTTCACATAAAATTTCATGAAAAATTCTTGAAAGTTAAAAGCTATTGTACCCAAGGATTGTAGCCATTGGACTCCTAATACAACATCAACACCTCCAATTGGAATGGAAAGCATTGGGCTAGTCAATACATATTCTCCCATGGATAGCTTGATATTATGCACTTTCCAGAGCAATTTATTGTTCCTCCATTTGCAATCATCACTTGACACTCTGGTGCTGGATATAGGAAGCAATTCAATTCTTTTGCTACCTTACAATGAATAAAATTGTGGTACTTCCTGAATCAATCAACACTATTACCTTTTTCTTCTTGATTTGTCCTTCTATATTGATGGTTTGAGGAGTGGTAATTCCAGCCAATGCATTACAAGATATGGTCTGATTCATTTCTTCTTTATCTAGGCTTTGTTCCTGGAGAATTCCTCTTAATTTTACTTTTCTGTTCCTTTTCTTCTTCCTCTTCACAATCTATGTAGAATATTTTGTTCTCAGCACACTTATGACCTTTAGTGTATTTGCTATCACAACTGTAACAAAGCCCTTTTGCTCTTTTTTCTTCCAATTGTTGTGGTGTCAACCTTATAGGTTGTGGAAGACTAGGGGCAACAACACTTCCGTCTTTATAGTTGTGAGTGGTATGCTTCCTGGTTCCCATAATTTTGCTTTCCATTTTTCTTGCTAACCTGAATGCCTTCTCTAATGAATCAGGTTCCCAAAGGCGAACATCATGTTGGATATTATCCTTTAAAGACCCTATGAACACATCAATCCTATGCTCCTCTGGAATATCTTTTACCCTGATGTTCAATTTTTGGAACTCCTCAATGTGTTCCATTATTGAATCCTTTTGTTTGAGACTTATCAATTGGCTAAAAAAAAGTGTTGCTATTTGTATCCTCATAATGTGCTGTCAATTCTTCCGTAAAATTTTCCCAAGTGATAATTTGTTTACGAGAGCAAAGCCATTGATACCATACAAACTAATTTGGCTCGAATTATAAAGTTGCAATACGTACCTTTTGTGTGTTTTGCACATTATTGAGATCGAAAAATTGCTCCATCTGTAATATCCATGTTGCGGGATCCTTGCCATCAAAATTCCTCATATCAATTTTTCAAATATGGTGTGTCTTCGATCCAACATTAGAGTCTATGAGATCATGATTAACATTTCCTTTGTTTGCATCATGAGTTTCCCTTTACTACCCTTTCACCATTAGTGACCATTTCTTGTAGCAAATTATTCAAATTTATGTTCAATTCTTCCATCTTATCATCCATACCATTCATCTTAGCGTCCATGCCATTCATCTTAGCTTCCATGCCATCCATCTTAGCTTCTACGCCCTTCTTTAAATAATCCATCTGAGCTTCTACACCTTTCTTTAAACCATCCATCTTAGCTTCTACATCTTTCCTTAAACCATCCATCTTAGATTCTGTTGCTTTCTGTGCAAGTGACACTTCTTGCACTTGTTCTTGTAATTTTGATATATCATGTAGCATTTCTTCCTCTTCTTCATGAGTCATGCTAGAGCTTTCAGGTTCCTTACTAGGTGTTTGCATTTTCTTCCTCCGGGCATCAGTTACCGATAATAATGTTTACTATGCCCTTTTAATTCCTTCAAACTAATTTTTCAAACCAAGCTTATGCAAAAATTTAAATAAAAACTACACACCTTTTTTGACTTTGTAGGAGCTTGATATTGAATCTGATGTATCTCTGTAATTTCGGATCATTCAGTTCTGAAATTGTGATCTGTAGTAGCCCTCTGTGTCCTCTTTTCAATGCCACCAGTCTGATCAAATTTAGATTCTCCAAGGCAGAGTTATGCACAATATCCCAAGATGACCTGATTATAGACCTTTCCAGAAGAGCGAACTTGTATGGAGTACCACGTGTCACTATTTTGACCTTAGTATCTAAAAAATATACACAGGAAACTATAGTCCGTCCTCTTTCTGTAACTTCTTACGAAATTTCAATCTGATGCTCGAAACAAAAGCTATGATGATTTTCCGAATGTCACCCGTTTGGAATGTAATTCAGGAGTCTGCAAAAAGGCCAAATTCCTCAGATCATATCTCTGCAAATATAGTGTGAAAAGTTCTGAAATTCGGACCCAAGGTTCAGAACGATTTCATCTCAAATGGTTTTTTTGCTTCACTTTTGAAACATTGTAGAAAAAATTTATAGGGAAAATGCCATGATGACCTATTTTGAGTAGCGAAACCCTAGAATCCAAAGCTCTGATACCAAATGTTACGAAACTAGCTCACAAAAAGATAGAAAAGATAGTTGAACGCCTTAGAATTCAGCCTCTTCAAGGGGGCAACCTCCTTTACATTACACAAATGAACAATTCTTGGATGATTCAAATGACAAAACCTCCTTTCTATATATAGGAGTCTAAAGGGTCACAATATAACCAAGCCGACCTAACAATATAATATAAAGGCACAAAAATAACAATGGAGGGATTCTATGGGGCTCAGTAATAACAATATGGGGACAATAGGGGCACAATAATATTAATAGGGGATACAACTACAATATTAATGAGGGCATCACTAGTATTATAGGGACCTAACGGCTTCAAAATGTGAATATCACCTTGATACAACTTTATTTCGACCTTCACTTCTATTTTTAATAGGGACTGTGAATTGTTTACAACACTCAAACTGCACTGGTCGTTTTTGGGTTCTTTCTTAGATTCCTTCTCTAGTTATTCTTGATCTATTGATTTTTCATCTTATCTAACCTTTGTGTTAGAACCTCCATATTCTTCAAATAGCCCATGCTTATTGGTCAGGGCTGCAATGAGGAGGCTTGCATTACGATTTATATTTGTGACTTATGCTTCCATCCGTGTAAGTGTATCCTCTTTGGGATCTTGAGGTTTATTGAAAAATTCATCAACTATGGTTGGGGTTTAATGAATTTCATCTTAACATATTTTAATCCCATGCAATTCCCAAAATATACCAAAAAAAGCATGTTTTATTACCATTATGATCTGTAAACTGTTGTGATATTCCATCAAACAATTCATCGCAATGGATCCCTAGAAATTTGAAATCTACACTATGAAGGATTGTTTCACCTTAGATTTCCGGATATATTAATTATTGTTTATTTCAAATACATGCAAATTATATTTATGCAAAAAATAGAGAATAATGAAGTAAATCTCAGAAACCACAAGTTAACACAAGATATAACCCAGGAAACCCTTCTAGGAGAAGACACAACTAGAAGGTGAGGTTGCTACACTCTCTTTCTCTAAATGGAACATGGATGCAAGTACAAAGAAGTGAGGCCTATGGCCTGTTGGCTTCTACAATGCATAAAACCTCTCTGTTTTCTCTCTCCAAATCCACTCTTGGCTACTTTACGCATCTATGGAACAAAATACACTAAAATAGAACGAAACCCCTTTTTCTCCTAGTGGCCCAATTATAAGATGGCTTGATAGCTTACTAGTGGTTAAGTTTGACTCCTTCGACTCTTAACTACTTATAATATTGATTCCTCTATATTCTGCTTCATCATGATCATGTGTCTATCCCCTTTTCCATAAATAATCGGGGCCGACTTGACATCCTCTCAAATTATGGTGGTGAAAATAGGAAGGTCAACTTCCACGTGGCATAAATTTTTCATATGGACTCTGATTGAGGTGATTCTTGTGCCACTGGAAATGTATATGTGAATAGAATAGCAAAAAAAGGTGTATCACTTAAGAAATAATTTTTTACCCTCCCAAAAAAATAATTTGGTGTCTCAAACTTCTTCCATAAGTTTTCGGACCCTAATTTTCTGAACCAAGTCCCACTGGTAAAAATGGTATTGTGAGGTAATTCCTTCACTATTTCCACTCTAAAAGAATCAATATGGATGTCAATAATAAAATTATCCAAATCAGATCAATATTAGGCATATCATAAGCATTGTTCTGATGATGGATCCTCTTTGGGATTCACAACATTATTTTTTTTTTAATGTGGATAATCCAAGCTCTCTTTCTACAAAAGAAAACCACAGAAGTCTGAAAATCTAATAAGTATTGGAGATAATAAATAAGTTGCAAAAAATACAAGGCCTAGCATGATCAAAATGGAATTGAGAAGAAATTCAAGGTGAGGGATGAGTATAGTTACATTTGAACAATGAAAGGTTATAGTGTATTGGTATGAACGTCAAGGATCTATAATATGGTCCTTTCATAGTGTTGGAGAATACAGGTGATAATTCCTACAAACTTAGTCTACCCCTATATATTTGCATTAACTCAATAGAAAATGTGGAAATTTTGAATCACTACAAGTATTCCATATTATACTAGGAAATTCATAATGAAGTCTTACTTAACATAAAAGACTTAGCACTAGAAGATCAAGTAGAGTTAGTAGAATATATAGTTTTATAAAAGAAGTATAAAAAAACTAAATGGGGGAGATTTGAACTTTGGTAGTTTGGATTGAAAGTACAACTTCCATCGTAAGGTGAATGGTACTCTAGGGATAAGGTAGAGGATTTTTTCGCAAACCTCGTTAAATAAAATAATTTTGGGACCAAAAGCCTCTTTAAATGAAGAGGTATGATCCAAAATGGATCATTTATAATTTTTCATCTATTTTGGTAATTTTTGGGTGGAAAATATTTAGAACATTTTTCTTGCAAGGCCCATTAAAGGGGTAGGATATGCTTTAGTGAACTTTCATAACCGTTTTTATGACTTAAACATAAATTTTTTGGGTAAAAACTTTGTTAACAAAGTTGACGATATCTTGATCCTATTCGACACATTGCCAACAATATAAAAATCACCTCAATTGGAGGTTGTATGAGGAAGTTATGCATCTTGCAAGTTGACTTATATTATTGATTCACCATGATGCTATGTGGATACCACTTCAACTCCCATTAATCACACATGTGGAATTTCAAGATGATTCTAGAGGGTCCAAAACCCTAACGCTAATTTAGTTTTGAGGCATACACAAATCCTAACCATAGATGACTATTAGGCTATGTTAAGCATTGGGATACCAAAAAAGGTAGGGGTTCTCTTATTTTTATATTGAGTATTGTTCCATGGTAGAGAAAATAATTGAGAGTCCAGTGTTGAAGTAGAAGAAACCTTGTTAGAGATCCTGTAATAGCCATACAAACCACAATTTCCATGGAAACTCCGTAGAAAGTGTAGTTTATTTGTATTTTCATTTCATAATTGAGAAAAAAATAGCAAGGTATATGCCTCAACTTCTAGCTAGGTTTTTTCCATATTGGATTTCGTAGGATACATCTTGTGTTTATTATGTGGATAATGTGTTATTTTCTTTTCTTCTTCCAATTCAAATTCAAGTTATTTTAGTATTTGATACACTTAGCCAATAATATTAAATTTAAAATCTCAAGTAAAATTCTGCATATTAAGAGACAAGAAATATTGAAAGATTTGCTATTACAAATTATTCTAGTGGAATATCCACAATAATTTATAAATTGCCCTTACCATTGATGATGTAGAGAGAGTGGGAGCGGTGAAGTAGGGTTTATAGATGAAGCTTGGAGGTGAGAATATCATAAAATTATAAAAGACATGAACAAAGGTGGATGGACAATGGGTAAAACTTGGAGAAATAAAGTTGGTAGTTAGAATGTAGTTTATAAGGAGGGAATTTGGAAAGTGAGAACTAACACCCTAAAAAAATGTTGTCTAATGGTTGGGTTAGACGATTTGATAGTATAGTTTTTTTTGCAAAGAAAAGAGGGGAAATAAGAAATGAACACATTCTCTTATTCATACATGAAGATAAGTGATACAAAGAGGGTAGTGAAGAAGGGAGCAAGAGAGAAATCATAAAGGAAGAAAATGCTACAACCCATAAGAGAGGTGGAAAACTTGTAAAGAATGTAATCCCATTTTAACAACCTACTTAATAAAGGTGTGAAAGGGAAGAAAAGAATAGAAAAAAACTATAGTTGTGTGGTTGAGTAAACTATCTTGAATAAAGGAAAGGCATGAGTTTGCAACCCATAGAAAATGAAAAAGATATAATTCTATGCTTTGAATACATGGTAAAACTACAAGAAAATGGATTGAGGAAGAACTAGTTTGTAACTCATTAAGGAGAAGGATCCTTATAGCAAGAATGAGATTGTAAATCATTAAGGACAAGGATCATTATCTCTTTTGAACAAGAGAACACAATCCTAAAGACAAGTGCTGTATAAAATTGTGGCTTGAAAGAAGAAACATGGAAAGTTACAAGTAAATAAGAAAGATGATGAAAATCAAGAGCTATAATATGTGATAAGGTACTAAATAATTTCATTATTTAACATAAGAGTCCATAAAAGAGATCAAGTAAATTTTAGGGTTGTAAAACATAAAGTGGGGACATTAAAGATGAGAAAATAATAATATTATTAAATCTAATTTTAAGGTTACAAATAAGTTAGATACCAAATTGGTGTATGAGACCCCTTTGCGGGACAAGGGACCCACCTAATTGAATTGAATTGACCACTAAAGTTTAAGGAGGTGTACATACTTGACCACCCTCTGAATTTGAACCCATATTCTCTTATTAGGAAGCAAATATTCTTAATCATAAAGCACGCTCCTGAAAAAAGAAAAGATAAGTAAAATCTTGGGGATACACAAAATTTTATTCCTAATCAATGGAAATAGTGTATTATTTTTCCTTTTTAATGTAAAAGTAAGTAGAGTTTAGCTTTTACCAAAAACCACCTTGCAATAGTAAAAGTTCCATCTAGATAAATAGAGGCCCATTTCATGTGGCATGTTTTTCTTCAAATAATGGTGATGAATCATTGTGCATTAGCAAGAAGCAATGGCTTTCCTCATTGCTCATTGACAACTAAGTTATGATAGGTTTAGTTCCTTGAAAATTAAGTTAGGATAACTTTTGTCCCTTGACAACAGAGCGGTGACATGTGCTTTTGCTTAACATATGAGTTATGATAGGTTGTGTTGTTTGATAATGAATTATTATAAATTTTACCACTAGATAACTATGTTATGATATATTTTTCATGAATTATGATAGATTTTGTCACCTCTAAAATATATTTGTGTGTATTTAGGTATTTAAAATTTTAATAGGAGCCCATGGGGATTGTGTAAACCATGAGATTCAAAGTTCAAATCTAGGTAGGTCAAACCAACAAAAAAAACACCTTTAATAAGAAATTTGTTAAAAATAATAATATTATTTGATTACTTCAAATTTTGATCATAAAATTTTACATTTGAAAATATTTCCAGAAAAATATCTAAATTATGATAATTTTAACACCTTTATAATATATTTATGTAAATTGGCATATTTAAAAATTTAATAGAAAATTTTATTAAAAATATAATTTATTTGCCTAATTAAATTTTTTATCATATAAATTTACCTAAATTATCATTAACACTGTTTTAAAATATATTTGTGTAAATAAATATAATAAGAATTTTATTAAAAATTATAATATTTTTTTGAATAACTGACATGTCAAACCAACATTCGCAGATAGCAACCAGAGATGGCTGTCCTTACGTGGAGTTGACTCCTGAGTTTGATAAGTTTTGCCACCTTCGGAAAAAAAAAAAAAAAAAAAAAAAAAAAAAAAAAAAAAAAACTGACATTTTAAACATAATTTAACATAATTACCCTATTTAATTAATTTAATGCTAATAATTAATATTATATATATATATATAGATAAATATAATAATTTAACATATATAAATAAACATATCTTTAAAGCCTATATATATATATAAATTAATTAATAATAATTTTAACAATTTTTATATAAAAAAAAAACAATAATCTTTAACAGCCCTGATTACACTTAACAATTTTGGCTTTTAAATTCTCTAACGGTAACCAATTTCCAACCAAAATGGCATAGAAACTACTCCAAATTATGGAAAACGTTTTTTTTTTTGTTTGTTTGTTTTTTTTTTCACTATATGAACTTATCTTAATAGGAGCAAAAATTACCCCAAAAAAATAATTATTTCTATTCATCAACTTATTTTATTAAATTATCAAGTTCCAATGTCCATGAGCTTGCTTTTTGAATGAAGTAATTTGAATAGCCAAACATCCTGATGATTTGCTTCTTTCTATTGGAATGATCAGAGATATTGTTATTAACCAATTCTTGCTGGGGTTTCCTCATTTCTTCCATTGAAATAGTCAGATCGCAGGGTTATTCAACAGCTCTTGATCCAAATTCCTTTAGTTAACAGTATGAGGTTCCCATCTGGTTCGGACTTGCAACAGTGGATTTGAAAACATTTGTAAATCGAAAGGAAATACAGATCCAGACGTATAAATCTGAAGTGCTTTGAGATTCAGAGAGGAGGGCACTCTCGTCTGCAAAATTTAGTGGCTAGATTTGCTTTATGCTTTGGAGGCTTATGACGAGAGTTACAGAGGAGGGCACTCTCGCCTGCAAAATTTAGTGGTTAGATTTGTTTTATCTTCTGGAGGTTTATGAAGATCTAAGCAATAAGAAAACAAGTCTCACCGCCAAGTCTCACCGCCAATTCCAATCTCTGAAAATTTTGGTGTTTGAAATTAATTCGCAAAGATCTTACCAATATTCTACATCAACCAGGTAATCTATTCCTTGATAGATGTTCATGTTATTTTGATTCCAAATTTGAGTGACCAGAAGAACATCTAGAATATCTGAAACAGGTAATCTATTCCTTCATAGATGTTAATGTTATTTTGTTTCCAAATATGAGTGACCAGGAGAAGGTCTAGAATATGTGAGCCTGAAATTATTTGTTTGTTAAATTTCACGTTACTTCAAATAAATTTGAAATTTTCATACAGCGTTACAGCGAAAAGTTTAATGTTTTCGGAGGTGTGGCTCTCCCAGAAATAACTGGATGATCGGATTATGTTTTTACATGCAAGATCTAAGGGTGATTACACGTTTGCATACACGAGATCTAAGTTTATTACGCAAGTTTTGAGTATTTGTAATTAGATGTTCGCATACAAGAGATCCAAGTTTATTATGCAACTGTGAGTATTAGTAATCTGAATATTTGAATTGAATTTAGATTCATTGAATGGGATTGGTTATTTTACAGCTGATTTATAGTAGATTTATTGTTAATATATAAATTTACGATAGATTTTAATGTGTATTTACATATTAGTGTTAAAATTATTCGCCAATTGTATCTGGGCTGGGCAACGCTAGTGTTTATTATTGTTGATTTTTGTTCATAGAGTTTCTAATAGATGACTTTTACGCTAAAAAGTGCCTTAACATAATAGTCTATCCACCCTGTCTTTATTTACTATTTCTCTATCTCCATTTACTATTTTTCCATTTACTATACAAAGTGGGCAAATTAAGATAAAATTTGTAATAAAAAATAAATTATTAATATTAAAAAAATTAAAATTAAAATTTTCTTAATAAGCCCATATTTTGTAAAGTTATCTCAGTGATGAGGTACTTTATTCCAATCTTCAAATTTCTAGTGCATAAATCTCTATGTATCCTTGGGAATTTACATCTGGCATACAGTTGTTTTTTGTTTTTCTAAAGCAATTCTAATTCTTCAAATGTCTAGTGCATAGATCTCTAGGTATCCTTGGGAATTTACATCTGGCATACAGTTGTTTTTTGTTTTTCTAAAGCAATTCTCATTCTAATTTTGTAATTATGATTTAAATAAATTTGAAATTTATATAACAACATTATAGTTGTTTGTTTTTTGTTTTTTAGACGGGGATTAGTCTATTTATTGCATGGAGTGAATGCTTCGAAATTTTGATATACTTGTTTGTTTTTTGTTTTTCTAAATGGATTTCATTAATTTTTATTAGATGGAAAAAAACTCATCCACCCATAATGGAATGTTTACGACTAAAATTGTGATTTTTTTTTTGAGAAATTAATTCCCAACCAGTCCTTCGATGGGACTAGACCTACTGAAACCAACTGGTCGACCTCATAGGTTAACATTACATTTAATACTCTTAATGTTACACAGGTTAACATTACAGTTGATAATCTTAACGTTTCAGAGGTGTAGGTCTCTGAGAAATAAATGGCTGATGACATTATGTTTATACACACGAGATCTAAATGTGGTCAGAAAATGTTTGTATATACCATATCTAAGTTTGAAAGCATGAACTTGTAACACTAACCGGATCTGATGTGATGTTTTGTTATGCAGGTTCCAGTATTCATAATCTGCTTATTAAATATTCGAATCGAATTCAGATCCAACCGAGTTTTACTCCCGAATTTCATTGTCTGCGTGTATATTTCTGTGCACAGATTTATAGCAGGGCATTATATCCAGATTTATCATCCTGTTTTCACTGGCTAGCAGCATGAATCGGGAGGTTGGCGATGGCCATAGTAATTCCAGTTTCTGCTATCCGTTTTCTCATTCTGTGCATTTTAAGCGAGGGCCTGGGGAATTGGTGAATTCGTTTGAAAATTCTCTAACAGGGAGACTGGACGAATTGAAGCCAAATAATTTGGGTTTTCTGAACTTGCCATGGATCAGACAAGCCATTGAGGTGTTATCAAAGACGTTCGAGGATTTGAAAATCCTTATTCCTGACCTAGAGATTCGCGGAGGAGGAGGAGTCAGAGAGCGATGGGTTACTGAATTCCTGGATGACACTATCAAGCTTCTTGAAGTCTGTAATGGGCTTCGCGCAGATATTTCGATGCTCAATGACAGTCAGCTCATCTTAATTCAATCTGTCCGCAGTTCCTTGGACATGTCCTGCGGTGTTCCCCAGCAAGATAATTTACACAAGGCCAAGATTTCGATTCAAGAGTGGATTGAAGGGATAAATCAGGGTTTCAAGAAGAAAAGTATGGACAATCATATGCGTATTTTGCAGGGTTTGAGCACAGATCTGGAGTTGCAGATGGGGCGGAGAACTTGGGCGTCTTCTAGATTGGCTAAAAGTAATGGCAAATCTATCTTTCTGAGGGTTATGTCAGGGGTGAAGGCAATGATTATCTTCATATGCAGCGTAATTTCCTGTGTTTTATCAAGTTTAACAGGGGATCAGCAGGGGCTTCAGGGGAGCCTATTGGTGGAGCTGCAAGTTCCTTCACAGTTGTTATGGTCTGCTTCATTCATGAGTCTGCAGAAGGTTGTGAATGAAGAGATGACTGATATGAGGAATAAGTTCCTGCTCAATGAATGGAAAAGTCTGGATAGTGCAAGCCAGAGGTTATATGGTATTCTGGACCAAAGCTGTGGGGATCTTAAACTTCCTCCTGATGAAAGAAACTCAACATTTGCAGAGTGGGAAGTGGCAGAAGAAGAGGAACAGGGGCATAAGAAGCAAATGGTGAAACAAGGAGTGGAAGAATTGGGGCGGAGTTCAGTAGCAGTAACACAAGGTGTACGTCTTCTAACACATGAGCTGAATGATTTGTTCAATGTAGTTTTGAATGTAAGCACTGTTTTACTTGACAGTGCCAGAGCTTCTCCACAACCACGCAATAAGATATTCCACAACTACTTTTCAAACTTCAAAATGAAGATGAAAATCAGGAAACAGAAAAGAAAGTTGAAAGTGATTCTTTTAAGGATAGGTAAGAAATGGAGAGCGTGTCGGAGGATAAACGCAATATCTTGCCTTCGGACTCCAGAGGCCTCATGATGAAGAGGACCACACGATTCAATGCAGGGGGAGGAGATTCGATCCAACAACCTCCAGTTCTGTCCAGCTTCCAGTTGCATTTTCTCTCTTACAGAGTTCAGTCTCTGCATTTCTTCTGGTCTTTTAAATGAGATTTCATTTTAGTTGTGTCGTCTTGGCTTGATCACATACATTTGTAAAAGAGGCTCTCTGTATTCACACATCTCTCCACATCTAGAATCCATTTTGCTTTTCTTGCGATCAAAGTTAATGCGCTCTTAATTTTGTTTCTAAATTTAGCTGGTTAGTTATAACAAAGGTGGAATCAATCCTATTACCTAAAAGAAAATTTCATGAAAATAAATTATTATCGTATAATTGCTGCTGTGTAAAATATGTGAGTGTAACCTTTTCTTGCTCTCAAAATAATCAGCCAAATCAAAGTGGGTTTTGATGAAAACTCTACTCAATTGAAGGGAAGGTTAATCATTTTAGTACATTTATGGATTTTAAATTTCTTCCCCATAAAAGTGGATTTTGATGAAAATTTGACTAAATTGAAGGGAGGGCGAATCATTTTAGTACATTTATAGACCTTAAATCTCTTTTCTTTTAATTGATTAAATGAGCAATTTAATCCATTATGAACAACATATTTAAAATGTGAACAATAAGAAATATGTGAATCAAAACATCACATCATTACATAAAGCATCACATATGAACACCAAAAATAGGTGGAAACCCATAAAGGGAGAAAACCACAACTTTGTTATTGTTGTGAAGCAAAGGCAAGCTTCGACTCCCTTATTACATCTGATTTTCTGTAGGCTCCAACCTACAGGTGGTTGCTACCTCAATTTTTTTGCAAATTACAACTTACGAGGAAGCTCTAACCCCCATTTATTTTTTGCAGGCTTCAACCCACAAGAGGCTCCTACCTCAACATGCTACAACTTGTTCATTATCAAGCCACAACTTGAATGGAGACTACAATCCTTTGATACATACAGAAAATAACATGTTGCTTTACCTAGTCTATAACTCAGCATATCTCCATTTCTGTCTCAACACCTTCCTCTCCTCAAATCCACTTCACAACTGCTCTCTATGTGTACCAAGTAATTAATGAACAATTCTATAATCAACTCTCACGTTATCTCATTCTCTAACATTTTAGCCTTTCAAAAGTACATATGTTTATAATGATAATTTGTTGGGTTTTAATATTCTACACAAGAATATGAAGTGAACAGTCTTGCCTATTTGCATTCCACCAATTCATTTCACACCTTTTTAGATTTTGAATATTAAAAAACAAAAATAAATGCTCCATCCAATATTAGTTTCAGCCACCTGTAATGACTAAATACATCAACATAATGCTAAGACCATGTAATTTTATAGAGATAACATACGACCATGTAACAAAACATTTATGCTCCATTCACCAAGCATTACCAAGCATCAACAATATTTTTTCATATCAAGCATACCAACAACATATCCTTTGCAATTTATGAAACTTCATACATCAACAACCTCAACATAATACATCGGATTGTTCATCAATTGTGCATACACTTTGTCATCACCCTTTTGTGCTCCTTTGTTCCACTATCAATATTTATGTTTTGGTGCTCCTTTGCCTTGCCGCTCCTTTTCCATCACCCTTTGCATCACAACTTCTTCATGCCTTTGCCTTAGCCTTTCATCACAATAGTGATCATGCCTTTGCCTTTACCTTGCATCATGTTTTTGCCTTGCCTTGCATCATGTCTTTGCCTTGCATCACAACAATCTCAGCAAACATTTCTCATTGAGCCATTTACAATGCATCAAGTCATATCAATCATCAACATCATCACTCAACTAGATCACTCTTTTTTCAAGCATCACAAGCAACATATGCAACATAAGAATCCAATAATAATCTTTCTACTTTGCTACTCACACCTCAACAACACTTTGCTGCTCCTTGTTGTTCACAAACTATTCTCAACTGCATTTCTTCTCATACACACTTCTGTTAAGTAAGCATAAAAAGAAGTCTTACAATACCTATCTGCAGCTCCTTTGCTGGAAGACCTATCTTGTTGCTCACAAGCATGCCTCTGTTCTCTAACAAGTAACATACTTAGGTGCACATATGGTGACCACACTTCTTGCTGCTCTTTTGCTACTCCTTTGTTGGTCCTTTTCCATCACCTTTATTTATGATCAACATATCAAACATGCATTCAACATAGCTTCTACAACATAACTTGTTGGTTTTTTGTTCCTTTGCCATCAATGAAAACAATGCCAACAATCTCCTCCTTGACATTAATGGCAACATTGTGTTTCTCCTCCTTGTTGTCTTGAAAAAATGTATCCTCCATACCTCTACTTACCCCTCTCCCCCCCTCCCCCTTGAAATCAACGGCAAGTGGTTCAAAATAGGTATAGTGAATGAGATAAACATCTACTATCATCACCGTTAGTTAGTTATCATTGTAAACTCATATTATCACATTTATCATGTTCAGTACAAACCCATACTCTTAGGTGTAATGAGCCAAAATTATGGTACACTTGTTCAATTTGATTAAAAAAAAATATGCCTATGTTTTCAAGTGGCACTCCATGGAAATAATTTTGCATAACCTCCAATCCTTCAACTTCTTAAGGTTCACTAACTTGTTTAAGCAACATAATTGATGAGATTCATACTCAAGACACTACAATAAGAGTGTTGGTTAATGTTTTTTATACTTTATAAAGAAAATATATTTTCCTTAAGGTAACAATAATAATAATTCCTTGATGGTATGTAGCTTTGACAACCTTTTAATCATCATAGGAACTATAGCAAAGAACATGTACTTGTTTCTCAAAGGACAACAACAATCATTTAGATTGTGCATATTTGGAGCTAGCAAAACCTCCACCAAAATTTACTCAAATAAATTTCTTCTAACCTGGTTTTAATTGGTGACTTCCACATTTGTTCAATTAAATGCAACCAAGGCATGTGTCGAGACTATTTATTCCTTAAAAAAACAAAGTATTGTTGAAAATAGCAACAAGAAATGTTAAAAATAGAATCCAGAATATTCCAATTTTAATTTGTCCTTGAATTAAAATTGTGAATTAAATTCAAATTTAGTCTCACCAACTGCTTGAAAAATAATTAATTAATTCATTATGGATTAATTAGTTGGAGAAATTCAAGTTAGAAGTCTTTCTGCAGTCATGCAATAGTTATCCCTTAAATTAATGAGATTATCCCTTAATTAAGGAGATAAGGATGAGTTATATTTGAGTTGTAATTAGTTAGCTCAATTTACTAAGTTAAGTCCAGTTAGATTGGTTCCAAATTGTTTGAGGAACTAATTGTGAATTCAGTCAATTAATACATGCATGCATCCAACTAGTGTACTCTAGATAACTGAAGATTCCCTCATCAGAAACTCATGCATGTCTATTTTGAGAAAGACCCAGTTGAACTAAATGTCAAGGACAGGTTACTATCAGTTGCATGAGTTTTCCTATAAAGGAAACTCATCCATGCAGAAGGAACATGGTTCCTTGAAGATTGTGCAATTTTACAGGGTGTAAGATCAATGTGAGTGATCAATGTTACACTTGGTAACAACTGGATCACCTAGGAAAAAAAATGCAAGGAAATAAGAGCTTGGAGGGTAGAGGAGAAGGCTTGTGAGAATTTTTGATTGCCTGTGAGATCCAGGAGGATTGTACTGAGAGCTCGCTAGCTGTGGGAGCTAAGGCTTTGTGTAATTCTAAGATATTTCCACCTTGTATGATAATACAGATAGTGGGGTTTTTAGCTTAAGCTTTTCCCTGAGTATTCTTTTGTGTTTCATGTGCATTGATTCTTCTTCTAGTTATATGTGTTTAGCTCTGATTCAGCTCGATATTTAAGCTTCCGCAAGTTTGATAGTAGAAGTAGATTATAGTATTTTGATTTGGTATATTGAATTATCGAGTTAATCTACAGTAAGATTTTCTATATGCTCTTAGAGAGAGATCTGTAGATAATTTGCAGGAAATTCTACATGGTATCAGAGCTGAGTTCATCGGAGAAGTGAACAGTCTACAGAGAAGAGAATTTGAAGTTTGAAGTTCGAGGTTGCAAGTGCAATCGAATTCATCTCATACTTCAGGTTGGTCAATGGCGTTCTATGGCTTGAGACTCGAGTATGCTTTGGATGGCAGCTCGAATTACATAGCATGGAAAGATTGCATGGAGGCTGTATTAGAAGACAGCGGCTTGAAGGATTTCATTGATCAAGAAATCCTAAAGCCAGGTTCAACTAATGCCCAAGAGTTGGCTGAATGGAAGAAGTGTGTGGCCAGGGCGAGACAGATCATCCTTGAGGGAGTTCAAGACCATATTGTCTCGAGTCTCCATGGGAAGGATACTCCATATTCAATGTGGAAGACATTGAAGGACCTCTACCAGAACAATAGCGACCAGAGGAAATTGGTGCTCAAGGACAAGCTTCGAACAATCAAGATGGAGAACTGCGATACTATTTACACATATCTGAACAAGTTCATCACTTGCAGAGATGAGCTTAGCAGTGTAGGAATAACTATTGCTAATGATGATATGGTGAGCCTCGCTCTCCTTGGCCTTCCAAGAGATGGAATAGCTACCAGGACTCTGTGAATGGAAGGGAGAAAATCTTGGATTGGGAATGACTTTGGTCGGATCTCATGTAGGAGGAGATCTGGAGGAGCACACGGGATGGTTCTTCATCCAAGGATGATGAAGAAAATCTAGCCTTAGCAAGTAAGGCAAGGAAAGGGAAGGGGAAGGCATCCCATTCCGAATCGAATTCTTCTCATGGAGGGAAGAAGGTTGACAAGTCTGAAGTGAGATGCTTTAATTGTCACAAGATGGGTCATTATGTGACTAATTGCCCATTGAAGAAGTCCAAGAAGGGACCCTTGGAAGGATCGGAAGGTGAGGCATTAGCCTCTCAGTTCGAAATGGACTTCACCCTCATCGCATGCATGGTGTCATCGATGATGGGTTGTGGTTGGTTTCTTGACAGTGGAGCCTCATTCCACATGACCGATGATACAAGTTTATTTAGTACCTTGGAGGAGAAAGACCTCAAGATGCACATAGAGATGGGTGATGATGAAAGGTATAATGTTTCAGGAGTGGGCACGGTTTCTTTTCAGAGGGAGCATGGAGCTCTTATCACCTTGACAGATGTGAAGTATGTGCCTAGACAAAAGAAGAATTTGGTATCGATCACGAAGTTGGAGGACAAAGGATACAATGTTCTTTTTAGTAAGGGAAAGGTTTTCCTTAGACACATCACCACGAGACATGTGAAACAGATTGGTTCACGAGTCAAGAACCTGCATTCTCTTGAGGTTTAAGACGCATGCAAAGTTTTGAGGAGCAAGGAAAATGTTAGAGACTTGGTGGTTGAGAGGGAGAGTAAATTACCTCTCAACATACAACCCCAGAAGAAGTCTCAGACAATTGTGGAGGAGCTACAATTGGAGATGTTGAGAGGAGACATCCACTCATGCAGACCGAGTGGAGGCATCCACTCATGCAGAGGCCTGCAGTAGGGGGAAATTTCGAGCCAAGTCAGTAGAGGGATCACATGAAACCATACCTCCAGGTGTGAGGTGGGGCGATGTGAAGTGATAGTCTCAAGAAGGCTGAAATTGGGCAGGGTCCATTGAGAGGTTTTATCTCATGGATCGTACCTTGCTACGGGAGCCCAAAGTAAATAGTAGTAGGAGGAATCAGTGGGATTGATGCAGTCAAAGATCAAAGTGACAGAGGCTAGAGCAGTCAGATACTTAAGAGCACAGAGAAGGATTGACAACAGTGCATAAAGGTTGAGTCAGTAGAAGCGCAGAGTTTTCAGTCGACAGAGGCAATAACAGTCAGATACTTTGATGATAGAGGCATCATTTTGATTCAGGTTGGATGTTTTTTTTTTTTTTTTTTTTTTTTTTTTTTCTCTGGAGATTGCTGGAGCAGCAACACTTGAGAGAAGTGTTGCATGTAGACATTTCAAATGTTCAGGATCGAGATCGAGTTGAATTCCTTTCTTGTTGAGAGGGAGTGTTGAAAATAGCAACAAGAAATGTTAAAAAATAGAATCCAGAATATTCCAATTTTAATTTGTCCTTGAATTAAAATGTGAGAATTAAATTCGAATTTAGTCTCACCAACTGCTTTGAAAAATAATTAATTTAATTCATTATGGATTAATTAGTTGGAGAAATTCAAGTTAGAAGTCTTTCTGCAGTCATGCAACAGTTATCCCTTAAATTAAGGAGATTATCCCTTAATTAAGGAGATAAGGATGAGTTATATTTTAGTTGTAATTAGTTAGCTTAGTTTACTGAGTTAAGTCTAGTTAAATTAGTTCCAAATTGTTTGAGGAACTAATTGTGAGTTTATTCAGTTAATGCATGCATGCATCCAACTAGTGTACTCCAGATAACTGAAGATTCCCTCATCAGAAACTCATGCATGTCTATTTTGAGAGAGACCCGGTTGAACTAAATGTCAAGGACAAGTTACTATCAGTTGCATGAGTTTTCCTATAAAGGAAACTCATCCATGCAGAAGGAACAAGGTTTCTTGAGGATTGCACAATTTTACAGGGTGTAAGATCAATGTGAGTGATTAGTGTTACACTTGGTAATAGCTGGATCACCCACGAAAAACAAGCAAGGAAATAGGAGCTTGGAGGGTAGAGGAGAAGGCTTGTGAGAAGCTTTGATTACCTGTGAGCATCCAGGAGGATTGTATTGAGAGCTGGCTAGCTGTGGGAGCTAAGGCTTTGTGTAATTCAAAGATATTTCCACCTTGTATGATAATACAGATAGTGGGGTTTTTAGCTTAGGCTTTCCCCTTAGTATTCTTCTATGTTGCATGTGCTTTGATTCTTCTTCTGGTTATATGTGTTCAGCTCTGATTCAGCTCGATATTTGAGCTTCCGCAAGTTTGATAGTAGAAGTAGATTATAGTATTTTGCTTTGGTATATTGCATTATCGAGTTAATCTATAGTCAAATTTTCTATATGGTCTCAGAGTGAGATTTGTAGAGAATTTGCAGGAAATTCTACAAGTATTGAACATAAATCTGTCAACCCGGTGATCTATCTTTCTATCTCAAGGCAGTTGGAAAAATCTATGAAAGAGACTATCAAAAGATAATGCTAGTTCCATATGAATGAATCTAAAATCTAAATCTTTCTTTTGCAAGCATATTATTCCTAATTATATCTAACGAAACCAAATCTCATTACGAAAAGAAAATTCAAATATGCAACTAATTGTTAAACAAATGTTCTAACTAAGAAACAACATAAGTAATATGAATTCTAGACTTATCAATGATCTAACCATTAATAAAAGAATATCTAATTTAACAATAGTGCTTCAAGAAAAACAATACATAATTAAATAAACAACAATGAGAAATCGAAGAAACAACCATCATCTACCCACGAAACAACAAAATGAAATAATACTATGAATTTTGTTGCTATTGAAAACATAAACGAAACTCTTTAATAACCATCTATCAAAAAATAACTATTCAAAATGAGAAAACAACAAAACGCTAATATAATTTACTTTACACAGATAAGATAATGCTTCACGAAGAAGTGGGCCCGAACTTCCTAGAGTCCGACTGCCTCTAAAAGAAATTCAGATTAAGAAGTAACTAATAACACTAGAATCAAATAAAAAGATTTTGCATTATAATCCTTCAGAGAAATGATTACAGTTAAAAGCTCTATCCTTAGTTATGTTTTTAGAAAAAGTAGAACCAAACATGAGAGGTAAATTCCTCTAGTTTCATATTACAAAAAGGAGAGTTATAACAAAAAATTGCAGAATAAGGAACGTTCCTAAGAATTGAATATTTTCATAAATTTCTTCTTAAATTAGGTTGAATTTCCTAAGAATCTTATCTCATAACTAATTCTTCAATTAGGAACAACTTCACTTGAGTTAGCCACAAACTCTTTCAACACAGTCATTCTCCGTAGGTCTTCACAACCCCTGCTTTCAACACAATCTCATCCAACAAATTATTAGCTCAATTATAAATAAACATCTTTGGTTTATCTCAATAAGGCATAATTGTATGAACAAATAGCCTTTTACCAAATTTTAAATCATATTGAGCAAATAATATGAATATAAGTCAACAAGAACAAAGAATTATTATAAAACTTAAGAAATTAGAGGGAATAAAATATAACAATTACAAGACCCAACATCACCCCCCAACTGACTTGATTGCACATCCTCATGCAATTAATCTCTAGACCAAGGAAACAAATAGTTAACATGCAGGGCAGCCAAGGAGTAAGCATCGTAAGTTTCTTCTCCTTTGTACCTAAATCCGACCTTGTACTTGATTTCTTGGAGAGCCGAGTACTCAGTTTGTTTAGAAAAATCATGATTAGATCGATAACATGCTAGAGGACACCAAATCATGGGGCATCAGTACATAAATCCCATCCAATTAACTCCTATCTCCATTACAATTGTAGTATAGGCATGAACTCTAGAGAGAGCTTGCTAGAATTTATGGAGGCCAAAGGGTTCCCTATTCTTCACCTCTTGTGAAGATCTCATCCATCTCATTCTAGCCCCTTTTACTGCATCATCTTTGGCGTCCTTCAAATATTCAAGGCCCGAGATCAATACTCCCAAATGCATATTTTGAGTGCAGAGCAAGCATTTGGTTGTTGAGCAAATCTGTTATGCCTATAGAATGTGTTCTCAGGTTCTCCTCAAACCCATAAGTCACAATTTGCCTCATTCTACTCATAGATATTGCAGGCCTTTTGCCATTTTATCTAGTTTTGTGCGAAAGATATATTAAGGGATTAAGGCTGCAGGTATCCAACAAAGGGTACAACATTTTCATTTCTTTGCTCCATCAGCAAAAAATTATGTATACAAATTTCACATAGAAGATATTGTATTGCCTGGATCTTGGGCATTAGATATTGCTCCACTAGAAATAAGTCATAATTACAGGATGGAGCTCTGCAGGCCAAAACATATGGTATCATGGAACAAATTTCATCCCTTTCTCACGTCAATTTGTGAGCTTGTTCTTGCAACTGATGGATCTTATTTAAGGTATCATCCATGTGTTCCATTGTTTCTAATTCCACATGTGTCAATGCATAAAATTGCTTCACCAACTTCTGATGTTCATCTTAAGGAACCATCTCCCCCTGATACTTAGCTACAATCTTCTTTAATGTTTGTATTTCAGCTTCTAAAATCAAGGGAGAATATGGAGGCATGATATTTTTTTCACTCCTGTTTCTTCTTGAATCATTTCTTCAGTTTGCGTTTCTAGGGATTGATATGTTTTTTACTGGCCCTAAATTTCCTTGCAGCCTTTCTTCCAAGCAACACAAGGTTGTTTTCCTTCTTCTAATTGTCTCTCTAATTCCCATATCCTCCTTTTGAGAGAACTTTCTCCTTTTTCAATGTGTCAACTCTTCTAAAGAGCCTATTCCTCACTTTGTTCCTCCCCACTTCTAGAATTTCTACTTTTCTTCTTCTACTTTTACTTCTAGAGGGAACATTTGGAGAATCAAAAAGTGGAGTATAGACTTTAGTCTCTAGAAAATTAACAGGGTGCTTCTAAGTTTCAGTAGCTAGGAAATGAGTACAAAATCTTTGAGTTATAATAGCCAAGGAATCATTAGGAAGATAAAAAACCAACGACAATCGAGGAGTCAACACAAGTTTCATGTACAGTAGAAACTAAAGGACCAACCAAGGATTCATGTGCCATGGTTGTCGAGTATTCAATGGAATTCTCTTGAACCATAGTAACTGAGGAGTCAATAGGGGGTTATTGAACTTCTTCAACTGCAGAATCAATAAGAGACTCTTTAACCTCATCAACTAGAGAATTAATGGAAAGTTATTTAACTTCATCAACCAGAGAATCAATAGAAGGATATTTAATTATAGTAGTTGCAAAGCTAGTAAAATGTTCCTGAACTATAGTAGTTTCATATTTGATAGAAGGTTAATGAATTGTAGTGGTAGGAGAATCAATGGGAGGAAACCTGAGCTACAATTACTAAAAGATTAGTAGGAAACACATGAACTATATTGATTGAGGAATCTGTTATCACTCCGTAATTTTCCTAGGTTGAAGAAGGCAACTACAAATGTAACCACAAAACTACTTTTAAAGCTAGGATCTACCCCTTCCAGCTTTAGAGAGGGATCTCACTATATGATTTAGATTTCTGTTTCATATTTTAGGCTAGCTATTTGAGTTTGAGATGGGTTTTTCAAAATTTTGGTTGAAAGATGCTGGAAAAGTCCTTTGGGCATGGAGTCATGACAGAGTAGCTATAAATTATGACAGAGTAGCTATAAAGGGTAGGGGAGGTAAACTTTTGAATATTTTAGAGTGTCTATGGGGTGAATAAGATTAATATGATTTGAGTTCAATTAAATATAGAGCATACTAGGAGGAATTATATATTTAACATCAGAAAGAAAACATGGATATTGCTAACAAGCCAGAGCAGAGTACACTTAAGAAAATTCGACTCTTAATTTTCTTGCAACAATAAAGAGGGAAAAACATATGGAAATTGAGAAAAGAAACAATTTAACATAAGAAGCACATCACCAATTGTGTGACACAGGAATCTTGGAACAAAACTCTCTGTATTTCTACAAATTGATCACTTTGAGTCCAATCCACGACTTACATCAATGCAAATCCCTTTTCTTCATACATAATCCAACATAATCCAACACATTACAACCCTTTATAAGTCTTATTACAAAGTATATATAGACTGCCTATTAAACTAACTTCAAATTCCAAAAAGGAATCGATTATAAAATAATATCTAATAATTTATGGAAAAATCTGAACGATACATTAAAAATAAAAACAATCACTGAAAAGATATAAGAAATATGGAAATTGGTTCATTTATGCTAATCCTTTGCCTTTGGACCTGGAGTGGCTATAGTTGATTTCCGCACAAATTTCAATTATCCATTTCAAACAACTATTTCCCTCTTTCCTACATTTCAACAGCTGCCAACTCATCCATCTTTTAATACTTCTTCATGGTCTATCAGAGAAGTTCCACATCAGTGCAATTCCCTAATACTTTGTCGTCCTTTGCACTTTGATTGCAGCTGCCGACTCATTCATGCTCTAACACTTCTACATATTACACTACCAAAGCCTTTATGCCTTGTAATATTGTCGTGATGCCACTTCAGAGATTTTTCCTCATCGAAATTTTTACTTAAGAAACATTACCATAACAAAGAATTTCGATATTCCCTTGGCCCCTTTTGTTTAGCTCCTTCCTGCATTTCATTTCCATAATACCGAGGGCTATGACCTAGTGCTATGCCTTAAGGTGCTAAGGCTTTTATTTGCTGCCAAGGCTATTTTTCCTTTATAAACTACTTTAGCACCTGAGCTCTTTAAACTCTGAAGACCGCGCTCTAGTCCCTCTATAGGAAGTTTTGAAGTGTCACATGTTACAAAATGTTGATATCCCTCAACCTTCGACTTGTGAACTATGATCATGACATTGTCAATGCCACGTGGAAAATTGTGAGTGGTTACACGTGTCACCCTTTCTTGGCCTCTTATAACCCTAAAAATGTTGAATCTGCATGCCATGTGCCCACCGTACCGCCACGTCATTTCTAGCGTCATATGCCACGTAGCATATCAGAACCAATCACTGCTCACCACGTCTCCCTTATCGGAACCAATCAGATTGCACCACGTGTCTCGCTGGAGGAGAGAGGAAAGGGTCATCCTTCTTTAGTTTTGAAACAAATTTCTTTTTTAACTGTTTCTATGCTTTTCTGACAGTTTAACACTATTGGCCCCTTTTCCCAGCATTTTAACATTATCAACCCCTTTTTATGTTGCAACTTCGCATATCATAATTTTCTAAAGTAATCACTCCTCTGATTCACCGATTGCCAACATGCGATATGCAATATGCCCTGGTCGTCTAATTGCCGATTATAAAGGATCCATTGATACGCCCATCGTCGATTCACCGACCAATGATTCACTGATCTGCCAATATATGATAAGCCTTAGGCCTTCCGATATGTCATTGTCAACATGTCATAAACCTTTGATATGCTCTGGTTTGCGATGTGCGATCATCGATGTGCAAGACTCGCCATTGTCGATTTCCAATGTGTAGGACCCGCCGATTTCCGATTTTCGATTTGCATTGAACCTTCGATATGAAAATATCAAAACTTTCCCGATAGGATTCCCCCACTGATCCTCTGATATGAAAATATTAGAAATTTCTCTGTTATCACACCGAGTTGACATGTGGTAAAAAGAAAATACCCAATTTTTTTTTTTTTTTCATGTTTTTCCTTTGTTTTCTGGTTTTGAGGAGCAAAACTTCAAATTGCTCTATCTTTTGACCCATAAGTCCAATTTTGGACTTCCACATACCGTTGGAAAGCTTGTTCAGAGAAATTTCCAATGGAGAGGGTCCAATGTAAGCTTTGAGTCATTATAACTCTTTGAAAATGACTGCAAACTTCTCTACTCAATTTGCTATTTGGACAACTTTACAATTAAAATCAAGGCTAATTAATCTCTTTAGACACATATATTTTCAATGATTTGAAAAATTTGATACCTTAGTCCAAAGATAATTTAGACTATAATACCTGGTGAATTTATAGGCTAAACTTTATCAGTAAATTCCCCAAAATAAATTATTGAACAGATAGACTTTGATTACCTATATTATAGGACCCTAACAGAATCAATAAAATGTTCTTGAGTAATTGAAGTTATTCCTTCCTCGATATTCAAGTATTCTAACAAATCTTCCACCTTGTCTAATGCATGCTCCACTTCTATACTAGGTACTTCTTGATCTGAATCTATTTTCTCTAGTACCTGCTCATCTTCAATATTCTGAGCAATTTGATCCAAATGCTCCTCACATGATTCTTGAACCCTTTCAAGCTTTTGTTCCTTTTTATGCACCTTTTCTCCTTTAGACCGTAAGACAATTGTCATTTCTTCCTTATCTAATTGACTCAAAGTTATCATTATTTCCAGTAATTTTTGCATGGGATGATCCCGAAAAATTTATCCTTTATCATTGTAATTTTCTATGTTAAATCCATTTCCCCTGAAAAGGAGGTCGAATTTCTTGGAGACACAAGAGGGGACGAACTACGTCCTTGGTGTAGTTTAGACAATCAGGATGACCTTCCCCTCCCTCTAGGTAAGATATCCATAAAGGAGCAAATTTGTTTCTCTAACTCATTGGATTTTTTTATGACCAGAGTTTCTAGTGATGAAGCTTCAGTTTGTGAAAGTTCTGGTGGAGTACATGCAGGTATTACACATCCTAACAATGAAAATTCAACTTGAGGAATTTATGTATAGATGGTTTTGGATTGGATATTCTTATAGTGGGGTGTACTTGAGTAAGTAACTTCATCCTAAAGAGTATTAGAGTGAGGAATTCCTTATATGACTAAGGTCTATTCTTATAATGATGTAGGGTTTTCTTTCCCCACTTATTCTTTACTTAGAGGAGAATTCGTCTACTCTAGCGTCAACATATCAACTGAATCATCCTCATCACCTTGTCCTACATCAATTCCAAAATTCTCGTCCTCCTCAGAATTTCTACTTCCAATTATAATTTCAGGATTTTCCTTATAACTGCGGTTTTAGGGTTCTCGCTAGCAGTTCCAATTTCAGAGTTTTCATCACCTATAGAAACTTCAGGGTTTCATGGAGCATTGTTTGGAAGAAATTCCTCATCATTATTTGTTTCATTCACAACTTATTTACCCCAATGAAATTTTCCCAAGTCTTTTGAGTTTGTTGTAAGGTCCTTATAACTAAAAATTTGATCAATCCATGATGGCTTACGACTACATAAATTTCTTTAGCCTTTATAACTCTAAGCATTGTTTCATGCAACATAGATTTCAAGCAAAAGGGAATATTTAGAGATACCTTCTATCGTAGATACACCAACAACTTAAAGTGGTGACCTATAACCACATCGTATCTTCCATCACATGTGATATATCTTTGGACTATTTTTGCCAGCTCCTTCCAAGGTTCTGAAAACGAGCTGGGATTATACCCCTTCCCTTTTCTTACCAATTCCTCTCCATCATCTAGAAATAGAAAAGCTACATTCTGGAGTGAAGTATGTGGCTAGAACCATATTTCTCCTATTGTTTCTAGCCCTTTAACCTCAACTATAACCTCTTCATTTACTTGAAGCTGTAAATTCTTTACCATCACCATTCTATTGTTCAAGTTTTGCATGAATTCTAATGCAACTTCTCTGTCGAAACCCTAAATTTTTATGAAATATTGCACCCATTCTACCCATTTAAGAATACCGTGTGCTTCATCTATGGCCTGCAAATGGTCCGGATCATATCTAATCAACTAACCCCCCATACTTGTGTCTGCAACTTACTTCGATTTTTAAAAATTGGTTACATACTTCTATGAATTACTGAAGTTGGTTGTGGTAGCTTTCTAACTTTCCTAATCGTAAATGTAGTAGTAACTTATGAATAATGGCACAACATGTTGATTTAACAAGAGAAACTGATAGCATTATGACATCATAATGTTAGCCCCCCCCCAATTAATTTTAGCGGTCATCCTCGACTGGTGACTACATTAATTTCAATGGAGAGGAAAGGTCAGTAATGTGTTCATTTCAAATTTCTAGAATAAAAATCTTACCTCGATTTGACTTACCACATGATTTATTGATTTAGTTGCTACCAAAAACTCAATCATTAAATTAAGAGATCACCTCTAAAATATGCCAGTTTTTGTTAAAATGATAAATCGACTTGACACCCACTAATAAAATAATGACATGATGATGATTGAAGAGCATATATAAGTGTGAAAGTAAAAAAATTGATATTTGAATGAAACATTCCATTAATGTCAATAGAATAGGTGTTCCTTTTTTGTAGCAAGGTTATAATAATTTAAACGATATAAGCAAATGTGACAATTCATAGGGGACCCACATCCTGTAATCATAGTAATTTATCTGAAGTATATCATCAAAGCATTAGCCTTTATAAGAAATTTCCAATCATTTGCTGAAATTCAAAGTATGGGTTTCATTGTACTTAGCCTTGACTTATGAGAGTAATGATGATTGAATATGGAAAAATCCTTTCCTAGGTGAATAACATAGTGCTAAATTTTTATATCTCCTTTTACCCGGCATAGCCCCGCTACTAGCAGGCCTATTCAATACCTCAAAGAGTTTACCTTGGTACCATACAAGGATGGCCCCGTTGCCAGCAGGCCTATTGAGTGCCCCGACAGGTTTGCTTGTATTTCCAGCTTCCTATTAAGGATTTAGTATATATGATAATTTTAAATGGTGGAAGGTGGATGGTACAAAAGTTTATTCTTTAAGCACAATAAGAAGTCTATTTCTAGAAAGTTTCCTCTCTTTTAGTGGTCTCTCCATCTTTACTAAGGTAGCTACAATAGCCTTTTCTATGATATCAAGTTTTTCCTTCTTCTTCTTCTACTTAGAAGGCTAAGGGATAGTGGTGGCTTTTATTTTCCTTTATGCATAATGGGGGGCCCTAAGTCTTTTAAGGCCTCTTGGGCTTCCAAGAAGGAGAGTCTTGTCCATATAAATTAAATCTATCCATGGTACAGGGTGCTCCAATCTATCTGATGCATCATAAAATATCAATATGATCATCCCATTATGGGTTAAGGATTGGTGCTTTCCTCCCTTTACCTTACCACCCATTTCATTTAGAAATTGCAATCGAAAATAAATAATGTTGAGGGTCCAATATCGTTTTAGGTGTTCTTGATGTTTGGGTTGATAGAGTAATATGATTTGATAATCATACACCACACTAATCATCCCCTCATAAGTAATTTACTTTAGTATATTATATTCTACTTCATTCCATGTGGTTGTAGGATCTTCCTCTTAATCCCATTCCTATCCATTCCATAAATCATTTGTTCTACAAGAACAAGTTTTCCTTGGAAAGAGTTGCCTCTTTCCTCTCTTCTTTGTCCTAAGAGAGGCCCTAAAGTATGCTAGTGAATCTACTAGTTATTGCCTCATTAATGTGAATATATATTGTCCTTGTTGTTGCAATGTGTTCTTTCTCTTTATATTTTTTTATGTCAAATAAATTTCAAGGCTATACAATTATCTTACCCTCTCAGTTTCTCTAAGAAACTCAACCATTTACTTCCGTGGAAAATATTTACCACTCCATGATTTTGATGTATCTTGGAAGTATCAATGGAATCCCTCTGGTTAAAAACATACAATTACAAAAATATATAAGAGGGTTATTATAACCCTATAAGCATCTTATGTTTCAAAAATATGCATTAGGGAGAGTTTCAGTTAAAAAATATAGGAGGAGTTTATAGCTTTAGTCTAAGAGAATATCTACTCCTCAATGGACCAAAGAGTGTCTCTATCTAAGCTTAAATTGAGTGGAACCACATTCTATAATCAATATGTAAAATATGTAGCATAGTGAAAGAAATCAAGACAGCGGAATGAAAATGAGCAGCCTCTCACAATTTAGGTTGTGGTGTTGAGATTGGTTACATGATTCTATGGCATGTTGGTATCGTAATATGCAAAGAAAATTGGCATTGTTTCATTCCCATAGAATTTTCATACTCAAACCCTATAGAAACTACATACTTGGACCTCGTAGAACATATAACCTATAGTGCAAAAGCTCTAGTTGATAACCCTATAGTATAGATTATATTTTTGAAGAGGAGTAATTTGTTTACATTCGTTTGGAAAGTCAAGTTTTGATCCTCCTAAATTGGTAGGCTAATGATTAGCATCCCGAAAGCGATAATTATTATGTTAGGAAGCAATGACTTATTGATTACTAGAAGTGACCCTTACCTTCATCTTATTTCGACTACAATCATACATGCAAGTGGAATCTTTTATGAAGAACATAAGTTGACATTGTTTTCACTTCTCAACATGTGTGATGACTTTGAAATATCACATTGACTATGGTTACCAAAAAAAATATTATGACCTTACATTATACATGTAATTCACATGCAAACTGAAAGAGAAACGACATGCTTAATTCATATTTTTTTATTGGTTTTCGCTTTTTGATTGACTGAGTCACGAAGCTTGAATTGATGCAGTGTTGAAGGCTACTATGCCATTTTACTTTCGATAGGGATCTTGTAGAAGCCTTGTTTTCTGAATTTTTTTCTTTTCTAGATACTTTGGTGAGGAAATTCTTGAAGTTTCAAAGATGGGTTTTAAGAATTTCATTGAACTACAAATTTTTTGTGAGTTTGCGATCTTAAGGTAGAATTACAAGATTACTTGTAATTTTCCTGTAGAAGCTTATCTTAGGGGAAAATAGTAGATGGATTGAATTAGAATGATGAAAATGATTAAAGATGGATGGAAATGATTTGCGTAAGGAGAGTGATGGATTATGGGAATGGAAACAAGTCTCTATTAGAAAGAAAGAAGGTAATAGACAAGACATATTTTTTATTGGAAGGTATGATAGGTAAGTTTCATGTTGTCCTTATATCTTTCTAAAATTGATATTGAAACCTTTTGTTACAAAATTTAATGATATTGATGTCCTTTCTACTACAGTTTTTCTTTGGTTATTTGCACATAATAAGCCAAAATAGTAAGATGGGGAAACCATAATAAAAAAATTAACTAGAATTTGTTTCTTTCATTTTTCCTTTTATTTTTCTTCTTTCTTCTATTTTATTTTTTCCTTCTTTATTCCTCATTTTTTCTATAGGGGAACAATTCCATTTTTTTTCACCATTTCCCTTCCATACAATTCCTTTAAGAATTTTTTCGGTAGGGGAACTTTTATTTTACAAACTCAAAAATGCCTCTCAAAGATTTTTAGTGTGATATTTCTGTCAGGCACCTCAAAGGTTGTTATCACCTGAGAAATTTATTATTATTTTCTCTTCTTTTCTTTTTTTATTTTTAACTTTTTCATGGACCAGATGGATTGGGAAAATATATATTCTCAACCACATTCAAATCCTATCTTTTGACTATTTGTATGAATTCATTCGTTAACATATATTTCTTGTAGACTTTGATTCTAAAACCATTCACCAAGGGGGATGTGTTATTCATAAATGATATTGATTTTTATAGAGCCATTATCATAATATTTTCCCACCATATATGACCCTAAGCACCTGGTCGTAAAGTTATCTTTAAAAAATCTAAATTTAGAATTATAAAGTAAGGCCCAGTCAACTTCTTTGAAGTCCTTAGTATTGATGAACTTATCACCAGATAATTTTTTGCATTTGGACTAGTTTAGTATGAAAAATAGCTTCCATCCTTTGTTCCTCTAATACATTTAGTTGTTGTCTCCTCTTCTCTTGAGCATTATTGAGATCCATCTCCAACTGTGAGGGTATCCTCAATGTGGAAAACTCAAACTCAATGGGATTCATGGATTTCTTTCCATAGACTAACTAAAAGGGGGTGAACCCTGTAGTGGTCTTCCATGTAGTGTTGTACACCCATGCTACCTCGATGATTCTATTAACCAAATATATTCTATACATGATGATCACTTTGGTGAAAACATTTCCTAGATCTATATTTATTACCTCAACCTATCCATTAACTTGGGGACAATATGGAGTGGATTTCCTATGATGGGTGTGATGTTGCTCCATAAACCTTTCAATAAGTTTGGAAGTGAATTGGTTTCCTTTCTATCACCAACTCTATTAGGAACCCAAGCTTGCAGAAAAAAAATTCTCTTAGGAAACATGCTACCTTCTACTCTATGTCCACCTTAATTGTTTTCACCTAAGTGCACTTAGTCAAATAGTCAATAAACACAATGACGCATTTCATTTTCCCTAATGGAATATCAATAGGTCTAATAAATTCCATCCCCCATTTTTCAAAAGAATCAAATGAAACTTATGGTTTTAAGGGAATTTCATTTCTCTTAGTAGGCTTTCCCATTCTCTAACTTTCATCATTCTAAGATATGTACCAATGAGCATCTTTTTTAGGGGTAGACCAAAAGAAACTAGTCTGAAAAATATTATAGGTTAACCTCTTGGTTGCAAAATTTCCTCCACATGGTCCATCATGGTAGGCCTTTATAATATGATGTGCTTCATCCTCCTTCACATGTCTGCTCAATCTCTAATCCGGTCCTAGTTTAAACAAAAAACTTGCAATCCATGTCTAGGAGGCATTATGCCTTATGATCTTGCATCTTTACCTATATGATAGATGAAAGAAATATTACAGTAGTCACGAAGTTGGCTATGCCAGAAAAATAGGGAGTATATGTTGAGATGGAAAAGAGATGCTCATCTAGAAAGTGTTAGTCCACCATGCCTCCATATATATAAATAGTTAATATGAACAAGAAATATGCAACAACATTCTCTTTCCTAGATTTTTCAATTATTATTAGATAATTTTTTTTCTATAATAACAACCATATCATAATCATATCATTAGCATCATACTTATTCATTAAACAATTGATAGTAACATTATTAGCATGTATAAAAACTTGATGGTCAATGACATAATGCTTAAACTTATTAGGAGCATGAACAATAGAAAGAAATTCCTTTTTAGTTATAATTAAATTCAATTATACATTTGACAAATTCTTACTAATAAAATAATTTGCATAAGGCATCTTATATTGTTGTTGACCAAGGACTACCCCTATTTCCCTTTCTGAAGCATTAACGTGAATGTAGAAAGATGAGGTCCAATTAGGGATTTTTGGGATAGGTCTTGAAATGAGTTTCTCCTTAATACAATCAAAATATTATTAACACCTAAATGACCAACGAAAATTAGAATCCTTGAGCAATGGGGAAAATAAAGGAGAATAATTGTTGTTGAAATATTTAAAGAACCTCCTATAGTATTCAACATGGGCAAGGAAAAATTGAAAACATTTTCTCTTTTGTGGGACAGGAAGATTTTTGATGATTTTCACTCTGCTTGGATATACCTTAGTCCCTTTTGAGGATGGGTAATTCCATAATACAACACCTTCACTCATAATAAAATGGAACTTATCATGACACAGTGAGAGATTCATTTCTCCACATCTATGGAGAACCTTGTCAAGTTTGGTGAGAGATTACTAGAATTTATTTCCATATGGTATAGTTTCATACATATAAATTTGTATGGTTTCATGGATAAGATATAAAAATATGCTAAGAACTTCTCTTTGACATGCTTTTGACTCATCACATAATTGAAAGGGAAAAACTTTATAAGAAAATGTTCTAAAGGGAAAGTAAAAGTGGTTTTGTCTTGGTCTCATGAGTTGATTTGAATTTGGCTGTAACCATTAAACCCATCCAAGAATGAGAATAAGTTCTTTCATTGTAAAACATCTAAGACTTGATCAATGAAAGGTAGAGGAAAGTGGCCCTTCCTAATGTATTTTCTTAATTCCCGATAATCCATGGAAAATCATCAATGTTCTTTTCTAAAACAATGATCAAATCTTGTTATTGATCAAAAGTAAGAGGTATTGACTTTTTACAGTTTATAGGGGCATATTTCAACTATTTTGGCAATATTTTCATCACATTCACTAGTCGGTCCCAGTCACTGTCCCTTGAGCTACTAGGCTAACATAGAGTTTGAATATTATTTATAAGATCAATTCTCATAACAACATGATATTGATTTTGTAGAAAATTAGAAATTAAATCATCTTCATCGGTTTGTTTTATACTAAGATCCCTTTAATGGTACAAAGAGGATAGGATGATGTAAGGATGGAGTTGTCTTCTTCTTCATATTCCACCCAAGTAAGAAAATTTTATTCAACTAAGGTTTTTGCATGAGGGCATAATACAAGTTTTTTTTTTAGGTTTTCCCATTAGTGATACTCATGTTACTAGCCCTATAATTGATATAGGCATATGCTATAGCCAACCAAGATCTCCATAAGATGAGTGGATACCCATTGAACTTGGTATTTGGTTGAAAGACTAGGAAATCAATAGGGTAATCATAAGAATCAATTGATACCATGACATCTTCTATCATACCCTCTAGTTCCACTATTGATCTATCATCAAGTTGAAGCATAATGGTGGTTTTTCTCAAGGAATCTTGAGGATTAAGTTTAAACATAATGTCCCTATTCATGACGTTAATAGTAACTACTAAATAAATAAAAATATTTTGAAATACAATTTTTTTAAGGTGGATACATACAACTCGGATACTTATATCCATATACTTGGGAACAATCATCCTTCCAAGAATTAGATCAACTAGTTTCCCTATGATGTTGATTGTGGGGGCATCCCTTTTTCTCCTCCCAAAGCTCTTATGACATTCTCCTTTGATGATTTTATTATAGATGGCAAAATATTTATTGGCCTATAAGAGAGGTATCTTAACACAAAAATTTTCAATTCCCCTAAAAGTTCAATATCTTTATGTGTATGTGTCTTTTTTATGATTAACCTCTTAGGGTAATGATGAATTTGAGAAAAATACCGAGGGACAAGTTCCTTCCTTTCCTCTTTTGGATCTTCTTATGGAGAAGGATGAGGAGGTTCCTATAGGAATTTCTTTAATCTAAGGTTTATTTCCTAAAATTCTAGGGAATAAAGTTGATAAGTAGTTTCACTATTGTAAATGGGTTATGCCTACTTATTGTGGGGTTTTGATTGGGTTGGGTAAGAGTTTGAGGCTACTTTGGTGGAGAAATATTATGAGGTATGATAGATTATTGAGGAGAAGGAATTAAGACTAGTGGATAAGCCTTTAGAGGCCTCCAACCTTGTGAAGGATTACTCCATTGAGGAGGCTTGTTTGGGAATTGCTGTTAAGGAGAGACAATATATTGATTTCAATGTTTCCATAGGGTAGGCACGATCCAAGGTGAGGAATTAAGTGTACACCAAGGTAGATTTTGAAACTATGTTGGACAATTATTTAAATATTGTGAAAGGTTGTAGCCCATACCTTAATTATATGGTTTTAGTGTTGCGAACCTATTTTGATTAATGAAGTATATTTCATCCATGATTCCTTCGATTCCTTAGTATACAACATTCAAACATGGAAAAGAAGGACACTTGTTAGTAGGATGTTGTTCATCACAAAGTGTACATATATCTATATTATAAAGTGGTTGCTGATTTTGAGGGTGTAGTTTAGTGCACTTGGGACAAAATATAGCCAATTCCCTCTCCTCCTCTTCTTTCTCCTTTTTGGCTTGTAATTTTTCAATCTAAAAGGATAGTGAGTGAAATATTTATTTCTTCATAAATTCTAACATCCTATTTATTTTTTTGGTAAGTACATAGGAGGAAGAATAAGGACTTATAATACTTCTAGAAGATTTGAATATTTTCTTGATATTTGTATAGTCTAATTGGTAGATTTCGCCATTGACTAAAATATTGAGTGTCTCCATCAAATCCTCCTTTAATCCTATAAACAAGACAAGATTTAGAGAATATTAATCTAGGGTACAATTGTGTTCCCTTTTGTAAGTTAATTAGAATCTCTCTTCAAGGTCACCCAAGGATTCATTGTCTCCTTGGGTCATCCGAAATATCTCATCCCTTGTATCTCAACCCTTGTAATAATACTTATAATCATTGTTGAAGGTTTGTTTCATATAATCCAAAATAGTAATGTTGTTCCCCTCAAGACTCATTGACTGCATTACAAACACATCTTTGAAAGTAGGAGAGGAAATTTTAAGTTTCCACTCATCTATGATATATTCATAATTCCTACATACTATAGTAAAATCAAACAAAAAAGGTAGCAACATCTTCTGTGATTATTCCATAAAGGTGAGGGAGTATATATGGATTGATATTGTTCATCCTATCTTTCCCATTGGTTTCCTATATAGGAAACTAAAAGGCCTCAAGTCGATCTCGATCTTAAACCATTGTATAGTGAGATGAAGAGCTATCTCCTTTTGACAGGGTCTTAAATGCTCTAGTTTTATCTTCTAAATAGTCCTTAAAATTTCTTGTGGTTGAATGAAATCCCTCATAATTATAATCAATTGATTTTAAGAAGAGTGATTTTTTATTTTTGTTCTTATGTTTCTCTTTTTTGAAATTAAGCTAATGTATGAAAAATTTACATACATTTGACACCTCCCCAAAAATGGAACCAAAATGTGATTGCACTTAGTGTTTTAGAAACATTTATATATCCATGAGGGTATCATATTTAATATGTTAAGTTGAGGCCTGTGCAAAATTAAGATATATCATGCACTATATATTTAATCTAGATTCCTTCTTACTCCTCAATGCATGTTAACTAATGAAAGAAAATGTACTCTTGATCAAGAAAAAATAGGAATCATATATTAAAGCAATCACTTAGCTTATTTAATCTTGCGAAACTAGAACTAATTACAGAAAATAAAGTCCCTATAATACTAGTGTATCCCCCATATTGTTATTGTTGTACCCCATAGAATCCCACTATCATTATTTTTATGCCCCATAGAATCCCACTATTGTTATTGTTGCACCCATACATTATTATTGTTATGTAGGCCCTAATTATATTTTGACCCCGTAGGAGACCTATATATACCAATGAGGTCTTGTCATTTGAATCATCCAAGAATTGTTCATTTATGTGATGTAAACACAGGTTTCCACCTCGCAGAGGCTTATTTTCAAGTCGTTGATATATTGTTTCTTCTATTTTTATGATTTGGCTACATAACATTTGGTATCATAGCTTTGGATCCTATGGTTTTGCTAATAAAAATAGCCCATCTTGGTATTTTAGCTATAATGTTTTTTATGTGAGGCTTCATAAGCTAAAAAATTTACCACGTGGATTTGAAATCTTGGTTAACTTCATACAAAAAATTTAAATCTTGGTTCAATACATTTTCAGAGATATGTTCCATGGAATTTAGGGTTTATGCATGCTCCATAATTCAGTCTCAAACAGGTGACCTAGGGAAAATAGCCACAAATTTCTTTTCGGACATCAGAATTCAACTACATGAAACGTGACTGAAATTGTATGGAATTTAAGTTCTTGGGGATGAGTTTCACTTACTAAGGTTGAAACAATGACATGTGGCAATCCGTACAAGTTCACCATAATGAACTAGTCCATAATCAGGCCATCATGGGAGATTCGGTATAACTTTACCTTGAAGAATCCAATTTTAGGATAACTTGTGGGGTTGGAAAGACTACCTCAGGATTAATTTTTAGAACTTGGGAGGCCTAAATTACGGAGACAACAATTTCAAGAGCAAGATCCTAAAATCAAGAAAAAGGCATGTATTTTTTAAATTTGCATAACTTTTGTTTGAAAAATCAATTTGAAGTGATTCAAAAGGCATAGTGAAACATATATTTCATTATTTGGTTCCAAACTACCTTGAAACAAAAAAATGGATACACCTAGTAATCCAACATAAAGCTCTACTATGATTCATGAAGAAGAGGAAATAAAATGCAACAAGGTATATCAAAATTATGAGACCAAGTGCAACAAATTTCACTCTCTCAACTATTAACCAAAAATGAACTAGAAGTTAATATGGATGTTTTGAAGAATGGTTTAAAATAATACATGGAAGTATAAAGGATGGTTTAAAAATAGAAATGAAAAGGGACTTGGAAGGTTTGAAAAAGTTTCTACAAGAAATGCTTCCTAGTGGTGACAAGTTACTCCATGAAAATCGTAATGAGGACAAAAGGAAAATGAATTATGATTTTATAGACCTCAACATGGGGTTTTAGACTCACCACATTCCAAGGATCAATATGAGGAAGTTTGATGGAAAAGATCTAGTAACATGGATACAACATATGGAGCGGTTCTTTGATCTACACGATGTGCAACACACAAAAAAGTTATGCATTGAATCTTTATATTTAGAACCCAATCAACTTATATGGTTTGATGGATTTTTTCTCTTAAAGAACTAGTCACTTGGAAAATTTTTATGGAGGAATTGACAACACATTATGAAGATACAAAGAGAAATACCTTCTTTAGCCAAATGATAAATCTCAAACACAAGAGTTCAATTGGGGAGCACATTGAGGACTTCCAAAGATTGAATACCAAGGTACCTAATATTCTAGAGGAGAGTTTGATGGATGTCTTCATAGGGACATTAAAGGAGAACATTGAACATGAGGTTCACCTTTCGGAACTAAAGTCATTGAAGAATGTGTTTAGGGTGACAAGAAAAGTTGAAAGCAAAATCATGGCAACAAGGAGGTATACCACTCACGACTATAAATATGGGAGTGTTTCCACTCCTACCTTCCCACAACCTACAAAGTGGGCATCACAATGATTTGAAGAAAAATGAGAAAAATGACTTTTTTGCAATTTTGATAGAAAATACACTGAATATCATAAGTGTTAAGAAGAAATTATTTTACATAGATTGTGAAGAGGAGGAATAAAAGGAATAAGAAACATCAAAATAAGAAGATATCAACCAGGAACGAACCCTAGGGGCTAAAAATGAAGAAATGAATTTGACCATATATTATAATGCATTGGCAAGAATTATCACTCCTCAAACTCTCGATATATAAGGATATATCAAGAAGAAAAGGGTAATAGTGTTGATTGATTTAGGTAGTACTCATAATTTTATTCATTGTAAAATAGCCAAGGATTTGGATTTCTTTCTATTTCTAGCACTAGAGTGTCAAGTGTAGCTGCAAATGGAAAAACTATAAATTGCTTAGGGAACTGCTATAATATCAATCTAACAATGGGGGAATATGTATTGAATAGTCCAATTATTTCCATTCCAATGGGTGGTGCAGATGTTGTAGTAGGAGTCAAATGGTTACAATATTTGGGGATGATAGCTTTTAACTTTCAAGAACTTTTCTTAAATTTTTTCTCAACAGAAAAGGAAATTGAATTAAGGGGTATCACAAGGAAACCTGGGAAGATAATAAGCTATAATGGCATTATGAATATTTTGAAGAAGGAACAATGAGGAGTATTTGCACAATAAGGTTCACTAGATGTTCAAAAATCTAATCCATCCATTTATCCATATCTCCAAAGAGTCCTTGACAATCATTCCAAGGGTATTTGAGACTCCCAAAGGTCTCCCACCTATTCACAATTATGATCATGCTATTCACTTCATTCCAAGAAGTGTTCCTCCAAACATTAGACCTTACATATATCCTTATGCTTAGAAGAGTGAAATTGAACATATGGTTGCAAAACTGCTAGAGGCAGGTATAATTCAACCTAGCCAAATTTTTTTCTCTTCTCTAGTAGTATTGGTGCACAAGAAGGATGGATCATGGCATATGTGTCTGGATTATTGAGAGCTCAACAAGAGATGACATTGATGAATTATTGGATGAAATACATGGAGAAATTTGCTTCATGAAGTTGGATCTTCTCTTAGGATATCATGAAATTAAAATGAAGATAGAAGACATCCTAAAAATAACATTTAGAACTCTTGAATTTCATTAGGAATTTTTGGTCATGCCTTTTTGCCTTACTAATGCACCTTCCACATTTCAAGGTTTGATGAATTCCACTTTAAAATTCTTGGAAAATTTATGTTAGTATTTTTTAATGATATACTAATCTATAGAAAGTCTTGGAAAGATCATGTTCAACATGTTGACAGGGTGATCAAACTATTGGAGTAGAAACAATTGTATGGAAAATCCTCCAAATGTTTCTTTGGGACACAGGAAGTGGAATCTTTGGGTCATATTGTATCCCATGAGGGTGTTAAGGTAGACTCTAAAAAAATTAAATCCATCAAAGAATTCAAAATCCCTAAAACCTTAAGAAATCTTCGAGGATTTCTCAGGTTGACAGGGTATTATCACAAGTTTGTTAAGAATTATGGGAATATAACAACATCTCTAACAAAATTATTTAAGAAAGATGCATTTTTTTGGACTCCAAAAGAAACTAAGGCCTTTTAACATCTTAAAGAGGGAATGTGTCGAGCTTTAGTATTAGCTACATTGGACTTCACAAAATCCTTTATTGTGGAATATGATGCTTTAGGAAATGGCATTGGTGTTGTTTTAATGAAAGCAGGAAGACCCATTTATTTCGAAAGTCATCTAATCAAGGGAAAGCATTTACAAAAATCTATTTATAAGAAGGAATGGTTGGAAATATTACAAGCACTGAAGAAATGGTGCCCTTACCTAATGGGAAGACACTTCAAAGTAAAAACAGATCATGATAGTCTTAAGTACTTCTTGGAACAAATATTATCTTCATAATAGAAACAAAAATGGGTCACAAAGATGTTGGGTTATGAATTTGAAATCATCTACTAAAAATGGAATAAAATATTTGTTTGAGATGCACTCTCAAGAAGGGATGAGGATGTATAAGCATTGCTCTATGCCATTTCTATTATCCAACCTGATTGGATAATTGAAGTAAGGGACTAATGGAAGAATGATCAAGAGGCATGAACACATTCAAAAGTTGCAACAAGATCCCAACACATCTTATTCGTTTATTTAGAAAAATGATTCACTATGGTACAAAGATAACTTATATCTATGTAAGAAATACCAACTTAAACAAAATGCTCTTTTGGAATCACACACTTCTCCTATAGGTGGGTACTCGGTATTTTTAAAAACTTACCGAAGGGTCAAGAATGATTTTTTTGGGATGGACTTAAATCTAATATTTAGAAGTTTGTGGAAAAATGTTTGGTTTGCCAACAAAATAAAATTGATACAGTTGAGACTCCATGTATTTTAATACCATTAGCTATTCCAAGTCAGCATTGGGAAGAGGTCTCAATGGATTTTATCACAAGTTTACTAAAGACTAAAGGAAAGAGTGTCATCATGGTGGTAGTTGCTAGAATTACCATATATGCACACATTTGTGCATTATATTATCCTTTCAAATCCAATACATTCGCTACTGAATTTATGGAAACAATTCAAAATCTACATGGAAACCCAAATATTATATAGTTACCCCTGACAGAATGGTGGTATAACACTTCCTTCCATACCACAAAAACAATGGCCCCATTTATGGCATTTCATGGATATCATCCACTGTTATGAAACCAGCTCAAGAAAAGATAGAAAAGATAGATCAACGCCTTAGAATTCAGCCTCTTCGAAGGGGCAACCTCCTTTACATTACATAAATGAACAATTCTTGGATGATACAAATGACAAAACCTCCTTTCTATATATAGGAGTCTAAGGAGTCACAATACCCAGCCGACCTAATAATAATAATATAAAGCCACAAAAATAACAATAGAGGGATTCTATGGGGCACAATAATAAAAATATGGGGCAATAGGGGCACAACAATATTAATAAGAGGTACAACTACCATAGTAATGGGGTAATCACTAGTATTATAGGGACCCAACATGCCCCTCTCCTTCAAAAAAAGTGTTGTCCTCAACGCTTGAGTAGTTCTGGATACATCTGTATAAAATTCTCATCCTCCCATGTGGAATCTTCCGCAGATAAGTTCTTCCACTTGATAAGATACTCCGAAATTGATCGATTCCGTAGCTGTCGAGATCTTATTTCTGTGACTGCTTCCGGTTCCAATATAATTTTTCCTTCCTCGTCAAGTTCTGGCAATATTGTTTGAACTGGGAGCTTGTCACCTATAACCTTCTTGAAACATGAAACATGGAAAACTAGGGGCAATCGAGAAGCTACAGGAAGCTCCAATTTGTATGCCATAGTACCAATCTTTTGTAACACCTTGTATGGACCATAATACTTTGGTGATAATTTATTATCCTTCTTAGCTTGCTTGAGGGACATTTGCTTATATGGTTGTAGCCGTAGAAATACCCAATCACCTACAAAAAAACTTCTTTCGCTGCGATGTTGATCTGCCTGTTGTTTCATTCTATTCTGTGCCAACACGAGGTTATCCTTTAAGAGTTGG
>APFE031423241.1:212793-247291 GCA_000404065.3 Pinus taeda
CATCAGTTACCGATAATAATGCTCTACTATGCCCTTTGAATTCCTTCAAATAAATTTTCAACCCAGCTTAAGCAAAAATTTAAGAAAATCTACACACCTTTTTTCACTTTGTAGGAGCTCGATATTGCCTCTGATGTATATCTATACTTTGCAATCATCTAGTTCTAAATTTGTGACCTGTAGTAGCCCTCTGTGTCCTCTTTCCAATGCCACAAGTCTGACCCAAATTGGATTCTCCAAGGAAGAGTTATACGAAATCTCCCACAGTGACTTGATTATAGACTAGTTCAGTATAGCGAACTTGTACGACGTGCCACGAGTCACTGTTTCAACCTTTGGATCTGAAAGATGCACACAAGAAACTACAGTCTGTCCTCTTTTTGTACCTTCTTACAAAATTTCAATCCGATGCTCAGAGAGAAAGTTATGAAGATTTTCCCCAGGTCACCTGTTTTGAATGTAATTAAGGAGTCTCTAAAAAGACCAACTTCCTCAGATCATATCTCCGCAAATATCGCACAAAAAGCTCTGAAATTCGGACCCAAGGTTCAGCGTGATTTCTTCTCAAATGGGTTTTTTTTGCGACTTCTGAAACGTCACAGAAAAAAAGTTATAGCGAAAATTCGACGATGACCTGTTTGGAGCAGCGAAACCCTAGAATCCAAAGCTCTGATACCAAATGTTATGAAACCAGGCTCAAGAAAAGATAGAAAAGATAGATCAAGACGCCTTTAGAATTCAAGCCTCTCGAAGGGGGAAACCTCCTTTACATTACATAAATGACAATTCTGGATGATACATGACAATAACTTCCTTTACTATATTAAGGCAGTCTAAGGAGTCACAATATAACCCAGCCGACCTAACAATAATAATATAAAGCCACAAAAATAACAATAGACGGATTCTATGGGGCACAGAAATAACAATATGGGGGCAATAGGGGCACAAAAATATAAATAAGGGGTACAACTACCATAGTAATGGGGTAATCACTAGTATTATAGGGACCCAACATCCACCATTTGTCAATATGGAAAAATACATTATCGGAGGCACAAACTCATATATGGATGCATTTACACTATTGGAGGTGGAAGACAGAGTTATATTGAAAACCTACACATAGAGGAAAAAAACACTATCGGAGGTGAAAAGACGTAGTTATATTGCAAATACACTATCAGAGGTGGAAGACTTAGTTATAGTGGAATACACTATTGGAGCGAAGAAGTGTATGTATATAGGAGTATAGATATATATATCGGCGATATGATAATTGGTGGTTAAGCTATGTGCCATCACCCCAAACCCCCGACAACGACATATATATTGGTGATATGATAATCGACGGTTCGGTTGTGTGCCATCACCCCAAAACCCCGATTTCAATATATATGTGCGGACCCGATGACATATATGTCCGGGTATATATAAACAGGTGAAGTCCAGGTAAGTGCTTCAAAGCGAGTTTAAGTGTATTTCATATATATCGTTATGTATGCAGGCCTTAAGCCTCGCCACGTTAAACCATGCGAATTGCGATATATATATATATATATGTATATCATACAACTGGGATACATTGCGGACTCGACGACAACATTACGGAAGGTTTAATATTATATCGCATCTGCCCTATCGGTATTCGCATATTGCAATACCCAAAGGGTTGTCCTCCTGCAAGCACTGATAGTGATATGTTGCGGACTCGAAGCAACATTATGGTTTGGCTTAATGTATATATCACATCCATTGGCCATCGACATCAACCATCAGCCATCGGCCATCAGCGCGACTGCCAATTGCGATTACACATCGGACCCGATACAGTGATAGATATGGGTGAATTAAATTTGAAGTCTGCCCTTAAGTGGTTTGGTCGTGTTTTTTCATATAATTATGTGTATTCAAAATTTTGTATTGCGCGGGGTTTTAAGGCAAAATATGCATATAAAATGCACCCGATAGTTCAGGAGGCCTGAACAAAATCCGACTGTGATTGAGATGGTGACGTGGCAGGCGGGGGCCGTCCTAATTGGTACAATCTCTATGTTAAATTGCAAAGTCCTGTGTATGTCTATGATGATTGAAAAAAAGGAGCACTGTTACAGTTTTAACATGAAATATGTGTTCTTTGTGTATTATTCGGTCCTCACTGTTGAATCAACGTGTTTGAAGATTGTTGGTGAGCACGAAGAGACAGAGGAAGCCACAACAACCAAGGAGGGAAGTTGAAGGATCAAGCAACGCAAAGGAAAATATAGAGATCGAGGAGGAAGCCAAAGAGCCAACGAAAAGAGGAAACAGATAGACCGAGGCATCAGGTATGCATTAAACATGAAAAATAGAGAAAAAAGAGGGGTTGAACATTGTTGAAAGAAGCTGGAGGAAACAGAGGAAGCTAGAGGGTCCAACAGAACAGAAAAAGGGTTGAAGGACTGATAGGACAGGAGACAGTCGAAGGGGAGAAGTAGCCAGCAGAGAAACAGTTATGCTGAAGCATTCAATGTGACAATATGAACATATGCTTGAAAAAAAAGTTGGATCTTATGCAAAGCCTAGTGCAACTAACAGTGGACTCACTAAAGCTGTGTGGAGACATTATCAAAGGTCATGAAGGCTATTGGAGAATCTGTGTGGGCAGTATGAAGAGTTGTAAAGACTCCTTCATAAGAAGACTGGTTGTCATTGATGCTGTAGCATGGAGACTATAGTGAAGCTATAAACAGACAGAACTTAGTAAAGAAGAGTTCTGAGAGCAGAACATTACTATCAAACATGCCTTGTCAAGATTGGGTTGGAACCCTTGGGGTTGATGCCTAAGAAGTAAGAAGGATTAGAGTCCTTAGGGATGATGCCTCAGAAGTAAGAAGGATTGGAGTCCTTGGGATTGGTGCCTCAGAAGTAGGAAGGATAGGTGTCCTTGAAACTGGTGTCTCGAGAACCGGAAGGATTAAAGTCCTTGGGAGTTTGTGCTCCTAAGTCTAAGATTGGTGCCTTGGCAAAATAGAGTTGGAGCTCTAGAGGTTGGAGCCTCACAAAAGTCCAATTTGGTGCTTGGAAACTGATTTCAACCACTTATATATTGTATCTATTTTACTGCAAAGATTATATTAATAAAAACATTTATTCTTGTTGTTCATCTAGTGTTCTGAATATAAATTTTTTAACTGGTAAAACAATAGTCGGGAAAAGAAACACTGATTCACCCCCCCTCTCAGTATTTCCAACAATTGGTATCAGAGCTATTACGTTCATTCAATGCCTAACAGCTTGAAGGTTTATCTTTAGAACACAAATGGCAAAGTCAAGGAAGAAAGTCTCTAATCCTACTAAGGATCTGTCTTCCTCTACTGCTAAAATAGAAGACAATCAATTTGAGGAGGTTCCAAGGCTCAATGGGAATTTTAATATATGGGAAGCAAGAATGAGGAATTTCTTACAGACTCAAGGCATTGAAATATGGAAATCAGTGATTGTTGATAGTGGGATGAATGAAGAATCTAAGGAGTACAATGCAAAAACAATGAAGACAATCTTGAATGGGCTACCTGATTCTGTAAAGAACAATCTAGGAACATATTCATCAACAAAGGTTATATGGGACAAACTTCATGACCTTCACTCAAAAGAAGCATTGACCATGACCATCAATCAAGAAGATGACGGAAATCATGAAGGAAATCCAGAACCCATCATAGAAGTTGAAAATGAGAATGATGACATCAAGACTAAAGCAGACCTAGAAGATGAAGAGAATGAAAATGATTTTGTAGAAGATATCCTTGCTCAACTTATGGCTGCCATGGAAGATATTAATAATTTGAAAAAGGAAAATGAGGAACTTAAGAATATAGAACTAGCCAGTGACCAAGATCAAACAAGGGAGAAAGTTGACCTTGTCAAGCTTCAAGTACAAGAAAGGGATGAAGAGCTTGCCAAGCTTAAGAAGGAATTTCATCAAAGCAAAAGAAAGCATCATGAATAAGTCATATCCATGACAAATCAGTTGGATAAAGCAAAGAAATGGGAAGATACCTTGTCAAGTAAACTTGAAGAAAGGCACAAGACCTTGAACGAACTTGAATAAGAGATTGGTTAGTACAAGGTAGAGTTCTCCTCTCTCAAATCTCAACTACAAGAAGCAAGGAAACAAGCTACAAGCATCAAGGAAGAAATGGAGAGAAGTTAAGCAAAGAATGAAGAAATCTTCAAAATGAAGTCTGATATCATCTCCCTTAAAATAGAAGCAGATGAAGCTAGTCATATCAAGGAAGAAACTGAGAAACAATTTGATAAGAAGAATAACGAGTGTGAACGATTGGAAGAAGAGAATGTCTTCCTTAGGAAAAAGGTTGAAGGGTTGAACAAAATATTCAAGAGCTCTCAAGCCTTGGATGACATGCTCAGCTATCACAGATGTCCATTTGATAAATGAGGTCTTGGGTATGCAGTTGAATCCTTAAACAAGAATGATAATGCTTCAAACAAGAGGGATGTGAAGAAGCCAGAAAGAAATTGTGATGCTCCTAGTTCTAGAAAAGACAAGGAGAATCAAGGCTACAATGGAAGAAATCCCGCTTCAAGGAGAATTCCCGCTCCAAGAAAAAATGTATATGATATGAAAGATGCGAGAGGAAATGGTTATCATCAAAGGATCTCAAGGCAAAAAAGCTTCAGAAGTACATCAAGGAAATCTCCATCTCCCAGGTACCAAAGTTCATTTTTTGGTTATTGTTATTCTTGTACAAAATTTGGTCACATGGAAAAAGACTGTAAAGCATATCATAAAGATAGATATTATAGTCCCCAACATCTCCAAGAAACAATTTTGCAGGAAGAAATCATGAATTCTTATTCATGAACAATGTAGAATGCTTCAAGTGTCATAACATTGGTCATATGGCACGTGATTGTAACTTAACTTGGGCTCTTACACAAGCTCGAACCATGAAAAAGAGGAAAGTTACACAAGTATGGAGAAGGAAGCAAGTACAATCCAAAAGTCTCTTGAACTCTCCAGCCAACAACATATGTCATTGGCCCGAATTTTTACAATCTAAGCATTTGATGGGAAGACTCTGTCAAAAGAGATTATGCATACAGTTAGGGGGAGCCTATGATTCTTGATCATTATTGCAGAAGCTATTAGTGAAAGGGTCCTTATGAAATCCTTGTTGAGCTATATTGACAATCATTTTTTAATGAAGATCATTTCTCAGGAGTACTCCATTGAAGAATATGATCCTGTAACCATTCTTTGGACTATTGTTAAAGATGCTTTCCACTTAATCACTAAGTAGTTTGGAGCAACAAAGAAATTCATCTAATGCTAGAGAAATAGGGAAAATAACTATGGTGTTGATATTATAGATGCTAAATTTCTTGACTCAGGGATTTAATGTGAGAACAGATAAATTATGGACACTAATAGAGGCAATCTTCAAACAAACAGATACATCTACAATGGAGTTTGAAGTAAGAGCAACTAGCAGCATATAACAAAACTGAAACATTGCAAAAATATGAAAATTAGCAGAATGATTTTTAAAATACAGTCACAGATGGGATATCTAAATCTGTTAGGGATATAACTTACTAAGATATGCACAAGAACACAAGGAAAAGATGGCTCATAGAAAGGAGAATGTCATGCAGTCAAATATAACTTAAGCTGATACTGATCACTTAGAAAATACAACAACAGTGTGGCACAACCTCTCATCATTTCATTCAAATGCAATTATGTTGAATACTGGATGGCAGTGACTTAAGGAGAAGCACATAGACACAAAGGAACTCGGATCTGAAGAAAGATGGCAAGAAAGAAATTTCAATGGCAATTTCTCTTGATTCTGACTATGAAGGCCTCTCAATTTTGACTATGGAGATAACAACATGGATTGAAGCATAAAAACTTGGACTTGGACACTTGGTGTATGGCTATTTGCAATCTGATTGAAAGCATTGAAGTAGAGCATCTTTAAGCATTGCTCAAGCCATGATAAAGTAGTTCTGAGACATGAAGAGGGAATAATGTGCTAATTGATGAGAAAGCATCAATCCTTCTATCTTGAGTAAAAAGAAGAAGAGCACTATGACAGGGGGAGTCACAGACCCATGAAAATCTACCATTCATGAAAAATAGAAGTAGTTTGATAGGGGGAGTACCAGAGCAATTCCTTTGCCATTGATATCAAAGGGGGAGAGAAGAAGAATATTTCCATCAATGACAAAGGGGGAGATTGTTGACCTAGGTTGTCATTGATGTCGACATGTCAATATTCTAGATACTAGATGACGATATGAAGCCAAGGGGAAGCAGAGCAGATGTATGAAGAAATAGGAGCAAGGCCATCAGGATAGCCAATCCATAAGCAAGAGTCTATTAACGGAGGAGTTAACAAAAGAGGCATATTGCAGAATATTAGAGCAAGAGGGTCATATCGGAAAAGGCAGAAGCCATCAAGGTATGAAGGTACCAGAGGAGGTCTTTGAAAGACATTGCCAAGCCAGAGGAGCCACATTGGAGCAAGAGGAGAAAACAAAGCAAACAAGAGAACAAACAGAGAAAACAGAGGAGCAAAACAGAGCTATTGGAGCTCAGGAGGAGTCTTATTGGGAGTAATATATGTCAAAGACTCTTATCAGGAATAATATATGCGAACCAAAGAAGAACGAAATACATAAAAAAGAGTGGAAGAGTTAAAAGGAGCGGAGTTGTATATAATATATGTATATGAAAAATACACTATCAGAGGCACAAACTCATATATGGATGCATTTACACTATCGAAGGTGGAAAACAAAGTTATATTGAAAACCTACACATAGAGGCAAAATACACTATCGAAGGCGAAAAGACTTAATTATATTGCAAATACACTATCAGAGGCAGAAGACTTAGTTATAGTGGAATACACTATCAAAGCGGAGAAGTATAGGTATATAGGAGTATAGATATATATATCGGCGATATGATAATCGATGGTTCGACTATGTGCCATCACCCCAAACCCTCGACAGCGACATATATATATCGGCGATATGATAATCAACGATTCGGTTGTGTGCCATTACCCCAAACCCCCAATTGCGATATATATGTGCGGACCCGACGACATATATGTTCGGGTATATATAAATAGGTGAAGTCCAGGTAAGTGCTTCAAAGCGGGTTTAAGTGTATTTCATATATATCGTTATGTATGTGGGCCTTAAGCCTCGCCACGTTAAACCATGCGAATTGCGATATATATATATATATATATATATATGTATATCATACAACTGCGATACATTGCGGACCCGACGACAACATTATGGAAGGTTTAATGTTATATCACATCCACCCTATCGGTACATGAATATTGCAATGCCCAAAGGGCTGTCCTCTTGCAAGCACCGATAGCGATATGTTGCGGAATTGAAGCAACATTATGGTTTGGCTTAATGTATATATCGCATCCATTGGCCATCGGCCATTGGCCATCAGCGCGACTGCCGATTGCGATTACACATTAGATCCAATATAGTGATAGATATGGGTGAATTAAGTTTGAAGTCTGCCCTTAAGCGGTTCGGTTGTGTTTTTTCATATAATTCTGTGTATTCAAAATTTTGTATTGTGCAGAGTTTTAAGGCCAAAGATGCATGTAAAACACACTCGATAGTTTAGGAGGCTTGAACAAAATTCGACTGTGATTATGATGGTGACGTGGCAGGCAGGGGCTGTCCTAATTGGTACAGTCTCTCTGTTAAACTGTAAAGTCCTGTGTATGTCTATGATGATTGAAAAAAGGAGCATTGTTATAATTTTAACATGAAATATGTGTTCTCTGTGTATTATTCGGTCCTCGCCGTTGAATCAACGTGTCCCAGGAGTTTTAGTGAGAAGGAAGAGATAGAGGAAGCCAGAACGACCGAGGAGGGAAGCTGAAGGATCAAGCGATGTAGAGGAAACTACAAAGACCGAGGAGGAAGCCAAAGAGCCGGCGAAAAGAGGAATCTGACAGATAGAGGCATCAAGAATGTATTAAATAGGAAAAATAGAGAACAAAGAGGGGTTGAACATTGTTGAAAGAAGCTGGAGGAAACTAAGGCAGCTAGAGGGTCCAGTATAACAGAGAAAGGGCCGAAGGACCAACAGGACAGGAGACAGTCGAAGGGGAGAAGTAGCCAGCAGAGAAACAGTCATGTTGAAGCATTCAATGTGATAATAAGAACATATGCTTGAATATAAAGCTGGTTCTTATGCAGAGCCTAGTGCAACTAATAGTGTACTCATTAAAGTTGTGTGGAGACATTATCAGAGGTCATGAAGGCTATTGGAGAATCTGCATGGGCAGTATGAAGAGTTGTAAAGACTCCTTCATAAGAAGACTGGTTGTCATTGATGTTGTAGCATGGAGACTATAGTGAAGCTATAAACAGACAGAACTCAATAAAGAAGAGTTTTGAGAGTAGAACATTACTATCAAACATGCCTTGACAAGATTGGGTTGGAACCCTTGGGGCTGATGCCTTAGAAATAAGAAGGATTGGATTCCTTGGGGCTGATGCCTCAGAAGTAAGAAGGATTGGAGTCCTTGGTATTGGTGCCTCAAAAGTAGGAAGGATAGGTGTCCTTGGAACTGGTGTCTCAGGAATTGCAAGGATTGAAGTCCTTGGGAGTTAGTGCTCCTAAGTCCAAGATTGGTGCCTTAGCGAATAGAGTTGGAGCTCTGGAGGTTGGAGCCTCACAAAAGTCCAAGTTGGTGCTTGGCAATTGATTGCAACCACTTATATATTGTATCTATTTTACTGCAAAGAATATATTAATAGAAGCATTTATTCTTGTTGTTCATCTAGTGTTCTAAATATAGATGTTTTAACAGGTAAAAAAATAGTCAGAAAAAGAAATATTGATTCACCACACCCCCCCCAGTATTTCCAATAGGAAACCCAAAGATTATTTAGTTACCCTGACAGAATGGTGGTATAACACTTCCTTCCATACCACAACAAAAATGGCCCCCTTTATGGCATTTCATGGATATCATCCACCATCAATCACATCATATTTAAGAGAAAATTCTAAGGTTCCAGTAGTAGAATATCACATCGAGCATCAACAACAAGTTCTTCAACTCTTAAAGGATAGCCTGAATCTAGTGCAAAATCGAATGAAACAACAAGTAGATCAACATAATGATAACAACATTTTTGATGTGGGTGATTAGTTATTTTTATGACTGCAACCATAACAACAAATGTCCTTCAAGTAAGCTAAGAAGGATAATAAATTATCACCCAAGTACTATGGCCCTTATAAGGTGTGGTAAAAGATTGGTATTATGGCATACAAATTTGAGTTGTCTGCATCTTCGCAAGTACACCTAGTTTTCCATGTTTCATGCTGAAAGAGGGTTATAGGTGACAATATTATAGATCAAACTATATTTCCATAACTTGAAGAGGAAGGAAAATCATATTGGAGACTAAAGCAATCACAAAAAAAAAGAACCTGGCAACTACAGAACAAATCAATTTCAAAGTATCTCATTAAGTGGAAGAAATTACCTGTTGAAAACTCCACATGGGAGGATGAGTATTTTATTCAAAAGCATCCAAAACTCCTCAAGCATCGAGGACACATTTTTTTTAAGGAGAGGGGCATGTTAGGCCCCTATAATACTAGTGTAGCCTCCATATTGTGATCATTGTGCCCCATTGAAGCCCACTATTATTATCGTTGTGCCCTTACATTATTATTGTTATATAGGCCGTAATTATATCTTGACCCCTTAGACTCTTATATATACCAAGGAGGTCTTCTCATTTGAATCATCCAATAATTTTTCATTTATGTGATGTAAAAAGAGATTGCCCCTTTGAAGAGGTTTATTTTCAAGTCGTTGATCTATCTTTTCTTTTGTTTTTGTGATTTGGAAACATAATAATTAAGTTGACTTTTGTACAAACTTAAGATATATCATGCACTATATATTTAATCCAGACTCATTCCTACTCCTCAATGCATACTAATTTATGAAAGAAAAGTCACTCTTAATCAAGAAAAAAGAGGAATCATATAGTGAAGCAATCACTTAGCTTATTTAATCTTGCAAAAATAGAATTAATTATAGAAATTAAAATGGCGGAAATTAAATGTTGTGACACCTCATAGGGAAAGGAAAGTAAATTGTAATTACAGAGAAATAAATGTTTCAATAATGAATATCCTATTCTACTCTTGCAGGAATGTAATTCTAGCCCTATTGTGCCAAACAAAAACAAAAAAGTGATCCTATAGAGATGAATTCCCTCTCCTTAATCTCCCTTGTTCACTAGATCATGTCAGCAATTGTTTATTGATTTTTAAATGAAATATGCATAATCATGAGAAATAATGCTAAACAGAAGCTATTGAGGCTATTCCTATAGGAAATTTTGTAATGTATAGGAAATCCCTTTAGTCTTAGAAAAATTTCCATATTTGAAATTAATGAAAAAACTCAATGAAAGGAAGCCTAAAACTTGTAAATAAAGTTATTTCTGTAATATATAATTCATGACATCCACTCAAAAAATGGAAAATATCATGTTTCTAAGTTTCTATAGGAATTACAAAGTGCATCATTCACTAATGTAATTGCATTAAAAATGAAACACATGAACATCATGAGAAATAAGCATGAAAACAAGAGAGACAAGAGTGCACATTGGTCTTTAGAGATCCTATGGTCCATCCACAAGTTTCTCAGATACCTAATAAAAATCCAACACTAGGTGCATGAAAAGAAGGAATGTTTTCCCATTAACTTAAATCAATACGTAAGTCTGAATAAAGAGAGTTGCAAAGCTACAATGTAATTAAAAATAACGCTCTTTTCTCCTCCCTAGGGCTAGCCCCGAGTATCCTTGTTATGAAAAATGTTCAAGAAACAAGCTTCTTAAGAGGAGGGTTGATTACGCTCCAAAAATACCTAAATTATAGGTAATTTGTATCTTGGGATCCGTTGTGTAGCCACATCTACCCCTTACTATCAATAAGGTATGGATTTGAGAAGTTATAGAGTTCCACACTAGCAGTCAAGGGAACAAAATCCTTATCATTGTGGTGTTCTGTTGGTGGTCTATTGGAAGAGAACCCATTTCTCCCAAAAACTATCAAATAATGTGCTAAGATTTCCAAAGGTCTTGAAAATCATTAGTATGATTAAATCACTTAATTATTCAGTCAACACAAGGAATAACATAAAACATCAAAAAATGTAATGAATAAGGTCAAGAATGCATGTTTTTAAGGTGGGTAGAGGTCATAGATAGAACTTTATGCATCCATTGCAAGGGCCCATGAGACAACTCATTTAGGTACCATTATTCTTTGAAGGGGAGAAAAAATACATAGTAAGGAACAAGCTAAGGCTAGTTCTTTTATTTCAAACAAAGATGTGATAACATCATATGAAAAATAAATTATTTTGATTTAAAAAGGGGATTTCATTTACAATTTCATGAAATAGGAGAATAAACTCAGAACACAAATACTAAAACTAGGAAAAACTAAAATATTTGACAATGAAATAAAGCTAGAGAGCTAATAATTTAGCCACACAAAGTACTCATTATTGGTCCAAAATATCCCTCTACCGTAGAACACTTATTGCACTTAAATACCTTCCAATACTTCCTTGTGCAATTGTTAGAGTTTCTATATATCTCTAAGACCTTGTAGGAAGAACAAACAACAAAGCTACAATATCTAAATTACCAATTGAATGAATTTTGTGAACCCTAAAAAACTTCTAGAGTGGAGGGTGAGATAGAGATCAATGCTATTAATGTGCCATCAACTCTTATTCAATGCATTCCTCAACAGACAACCGTACCTTATATGTTATAACTTTCAAATATTTCAAGATTGTGCTTTGGGTGCATTCCAAATACCAAACACAAGGTTCAAGTTTGAGATGTCATATCCATTATTCCATATGTCTTAATATTTATATCATATATTAACATACATCTCTTTTCCATAGAAACTATGTTTAAAACATATCAATTTTCCTTATGATAAACATTATAATATATCATTTACCATATGATCAACATAATTTATGTGATAAGTGTGTACTATGATCCTTTTCCATCCTTTCATATGTTCCAAACTATAATATGTATTAACACAAGATTTGTAATATATTTCATAGGCTTAGGACCTTATTTCATAGTTGAAACTAAATAGTATATTAATGATCCTAAAATTATCTTCAAGTCATTTTTACAAAATTCATTGATGTATGCTTGAAATAGAAATATTCATGCTATATAGTTAAATAATCCATAAAAAATGTGACATTTGGTCATGATACTTATACAAATGGGACCCCACATACTTTAGCTTAAGAAAACACAGAGATATAAATGATTTGGATAGGAAAATTATATTATTTGTCATCCATATTAATGCTTTTGGAGTGGAAAAAGTGGAGGAATCAATGCATTTGACCATTTTTTCCAGTGGTCCCAGTATAGAAAATTCCAGGTAAAAAACTTTATGAGCCATTTTGGGGCCTTAAATGAACACTTATTTTGTTCCAAACTTTAGTATGGAACAATATTTAATAATAAACACAATGATACCTTTCCAACAATGCAAGAATCATCTCAATCAGAGCTCACATGAGAAAATTACGCCTCTCAAAATTTGACCTATCGAAATTGACCACCATACTTCAAGAGTGATCCAGGTGGATATTGGTGGCCACCCACCTATTCCACATGGACCCCCAACACTGTTTCCTTTCAATTTTCTTAATTCTAGCACAACTTTCTATTTATGGAAGTTTTTTAGGTCCTAAACTTCCAGAGTTCTTTTGAGGTCCTAAATGACATTTTCTAGGAAAACAAAGAGAGTAGAAAAGTGCCAAATATGTTTGATAGGTTCCTTTTTCACCTCCTCATGAAGATCTTCAAAATGAGGTATTATGATAGCCAAGCAGAGATCATATGCCAAAGTTATGACCCTAGGCAGTTGGTGGTCCAACTTACCCCAATGGGGCCCAAAACCGTTGGCACTTCATCTCCTAAGGTTAGGGTTTCACACTTATTCTTTATGATAAAAATTCCTTTGAGCCTCATTGTAACACAGTTCAAAAGGCATGTAACTTCACATCTCTTCTCAGGGACAAGCTACCGTTGCCTGAGTGATTTTGTTTCCATTTTGCATGTAATTGTTTTTGGTTTTCGCTATTAATTAATTAAAGTTATGTTTTTAACTGTATCTTTGTGTTCTGTTTAAATTTGTATTTCATTTTGTTCCGTTATAAATATGGATCAGTCGATATCAGAGCAAATTTATTTATTTACTTTTTTTCTTTTTCTTTTTTTTTCTGCATGTCCCTGACGAGGCTGAGGTATAAGGAGTTGGGACTTGAACTAGTTGAACCCTTGTAAGGCCAGTCCCATTAAAAATGTTGACCTCCCATGGTGTAAGAAAAGAAATATGAGGGAGCAGGAGATCCTTTCAAGTTGTTGCTCGAAGAATCCCTAGAGCGAAAGAGGAACGAAATAATGGACAACTTTGCCCAGATCCTTCGACGAATGCCAACAGACGACACATCTTAATCCAATAATAACTTTGGAGGTGCCACCCCCTTTAAGGTACAAGTTAAATTCGATATTTCTATATTCAAAGGTCAGATAGATGTAGATGTTGTAGATAAATGGTTAAGTCTACTAAAAGGATATTTTTCATTCCATACTCTGACAGGGAAGAGATGCATTTTTCACTACTTAAAACTGCCCCCATATCAAGGATTGGTGGGAAAATCACGATGAGAGAAGGGTTGAGGAACCCTGTCTATTTTCAAACACACCCTCTTGGAACTCTTTTTCAGATGTTGTCAAGGAACAATATTACCCTGTTGGGAGCTATGAAGATAAGTACATACAATGGACCAAACTATGGAACCAATGGGATGAAGATGTGCATGAGTTGGAAAATATTTCTCAAAATCTACGCACAAACATGAGTATCAAAGACTCTAAGTAACATTCTCAAGTACCGTAAATTTATGCACAAACACATTCAAGAAGAATGGAGTTGCTGGACATCTCTTCGCTTGGTGCAACATACTGATATGATGCCAAGATTGAACAAAAATTTAAACAAAAGAAGCAAGAATTTGGATCTGCGAATCACAAGCAGGGCAAGAATACCCCAAAACCATAAAAAAAGGACATAACCAAGGTGTATTGACCCAAGAAAACCCATCAAAGCCATAAGAAAATAATAACACCATGAAGACGAAGGACACAAGAAAATGGTGTGAGTTCAGCAAGAGCCCCAATCATAACACAAATGAGTGTCGTGCCAAGCAGTCACTAGTGGCTGAATTGGAAGATTCAGAGTCATATGCATGCTTCGACTCTGAGTCAGAACCCAAAAAGGGGAATGAAAAGGGGAAGTATATTATCAATGCAGAGCCGAGTGCTACCATTACCACCACTAAGGTCCAAAAGGTTAAGCCCGAAGATCTAGAGGAGGGGGAGCATCTCTTCCAATCATATATGTGGGTGAAGAGTTCTCCATTGTAGTTCATTCTTGATAATGGAAGCCAAAATAACCTCATATTAGCTGATGTTATGAAGTAGTTGGGCCTATTAATGACACCACACCCACATCTGTACACCTTGGATGGTTCCACCAAGGGTGATATCTCTGTGTAAGCCAATAGTGTCACCTGCCCTACATCATCGAGCCCTTCACAGATGAGGTATTGTGTGATGTTGCTCCCCTTGAGGTTTGTGCTGTATTATTAGGCCAACCATACTTGTGGAAGTGTCATGCTGTGTATGAGTCTATGCCTCACATTCTTATTATTACCTTGGGCAATAAGCTCTACAGGATAATTGAGGTAGTTCCGCGTACCATCATTTCCTTGATCTCTGCTAAGAAATGCAGTAAGATCATATCCCATACTAGGAAGTTTGTTTTATTACTAATTCACTCTTAAAGTAAAGGGAATATTGTGGCCACATTGATTTTCCTCGAGAAGGGTTCCTCCATGCAGCAGAAGTAGGTGGATAAGGTCATGGAATAATATAGGGACATATTCTCCTCACCCACGAGGGTACATTTGTATTGTCAGATCAAGCATTTTATTGACTGGCTCCTAGGGTAACTCTACCCAATGGGTTGATATACCTCCACTCTCTTTTGGAAAATAAAGAAATCAAGTGACAGATCTAGGATTTTCTAAAAAAACGGAACATTCGACTAAGTTCCTCACTTTGTGGGAGCACAATTGTACTCGTATAGAAGAAGGATGGGACCTGGAGACTCTACATTGATTATCAGGCATTAAGTAAAATCAATGTCAGGAAAAAGTATCCAAATCCACAGATTGATGACCTTCTTGACCAACTCAAGGGGGGAAAGTACTTCAAAAAGATTGATTTGAGGTATCACTATCACCAGGTTCTAATAGAACCCAAAAATGTATGAAAGATTGCCTTTAAGTCTAAGGAGGGCCTTTTTGAATGATTGGTTATGCCCTTCGGGTTGAAAAATTCCCCTTCAAGTTTTATGAAGCTGATGGAGGACATATTTAATCCCTTCACCAACTCATTCATGGTTGTATATCTAGACAACATCCTCATCTTCAACAAGATTTGGGAAGAACACTTGCAACATATTTGGTAGGTCCTTCCTGGAAATAGCCCCATGAAAGAGATCTTTTCATTCTGAATCTATGACAATTTGAATGGGGAAAAATGGACTTAGGATGCAGAAGTTATCATAGAAAGAAGATGCCCTTTGTTCTTTGGTAAAAGAGGAAAAATCCCCTAAAATGGGCAAAAAACCCTTATAAAGGGAAATCGCATCGGAGGAGGTCCAAAAGGTGGACTTAAGTGGAAAGGGGAGAAACCCTTGATTGTTGATCCTCGACATATCGGGTCAGAGGCAGGCTTGTGCATATAACCTAAGGCAAGGACCTTGGGCCGATGCAATATTACGATCGCCGATATCGGTGAATCGACGTCGGTGATGCCACAAGGCAAAGGACGAACCCTTGGGCCAACACGACTTGCGTTTGCGATATATTGCATCACAACGTCACCTTATAGTGATGTAAAAGGGGTGACAATGCTGGACCTGATGGACTTATAGGCGTGGTTCAATAAGTTTTGAGTTTCAGTAAAAGGGACTTTCTTGTGTATAAGTGCATTTCGGTGTAAAAACCGAAATACGAAGGAAATTTCCTGAAGCGATAAAGCGGACCCGAAAGGGAATTATAAACATGGTGCCATGTTATTTGAGTTCTGATAAGGCGGGATTTTAGGTGGGCCTTAGGCGGAAGCGGTATTGGGCTAGCCCCGCCCAAGCCCACACACTGGTCAACACATGGTTGGCGGAGGAGAGAGGAAAACTGCCTTTTCAGGTGGGTAACCTCCCTACTCCTAAGCTGTCTGAAACCGCATGTTGACTGTTGGATCGGAGATCACCTAGATTGAGGGTGGAGTTTGTGAAAGTGACCCAAGGTGGACCCAATGTGATATTAGGGTGATTTCGGTATACTTTGAAGTCAGATAAAAAGGATTTTGTTGAGTTTTTCATGTATTTCCTGTGTATTTGGAATTTTACCCAAAATGCTTATGAGATGCGATATGCCGCCTAATGGCAGACCTGATAGGGATTTTAGGGGTGATTGAATGGAATTTCACGTCTGATATTGTATTTTCTAGAAAGCTCCGTGTAATGAAATTTTCTCCATTTTCAGGTTTTTGCCTAAGAGAAGGCCCTGAAACCTATATAACCACTCCAGATCCTCATGCCATGCTGCAAGCACGCATTTTTACAAGCAATGATGCATTTTGAAGCCAAAGAGTCACAGAGCTAGATGGCCAGTCGAACTGACAAGAAGCAGGAAAGTCGCAGAGGCATAGAGAGATGATGATATGCAAAGAAACGACTGAGGTAGTCGAAAATTCGGAAAAGTACCTCAAAGGAGGCAGAGAGCTCAATTGAGAGCAGAGGTGGAAGAAAGAGAGAAGAGAGAGCGAAAAGCTAATGCACAAAGCAACTGAGGGAGTCTTTGGAGTCACTTGGAGCTCAAGTGAAAAGCCAGAGAGCTGAAAGTTGCAGAAAGCCAAAGCTAGAGCCAAAGAAGCCAGAGCTGAAGACCCAGAGCCAGAGCTGAGAGTTAGAGCCAAAGCCGAGCGCCAGAGCCAGAGCTAGAGCGAGATCCTAGAGCCAGAAAGCTAAGATCTTCAGGAGCCATGGGATAAGATGGTGTTCTAAACCCATTGTATTCTATGTAAACTAGTGGAGTTGAGCGTGGAGCTTGTAAAAGAACTTAGACCATAATACTAGAGAGCCCAATTGAGTTGACTAGAGCTCAAGGAGATGTAGCCCAAGAGTTTTGGGTGAACTCCATATTAAACTTGTTGCCTTATGTGTGATGCTCATTTACTACATTGTTTCAATGTTATATGTTTTATATTAGTTTAAGAAAATAAATTTACAACACATAAATAGTTTAAAACAAACATAAGCATACACCTTATTTTCAAGCACATATTTAATTATGCATTGGTTAATCATATAGACTTGGGAATATTTAAGCTTTGGAAGTGGGAGAGGTGCTTGTAAGTTAGAAAAGAAGCCTAAAAGCCCCATTTTTAGATAAGGTGGTATCAGAGCCTAAAATTGATTAACCCCACCTTCAAATAAGGTTATGTTAGAATGCCTGATTGACAGAGCAAAGATTTCTTATCTGAAGGGTGTTTGGGAAGTCAAGGATTGATTGTATGCTTGTTTGCAGACTAACTATTGTTTAAGTTTGCAAAGGTGAAGGGAAAGCTATTGATAGCTCAGTCCAGGAAGGACAAGAAGGAAGAAGGGCTAAAGGCATTCTTCTATCCCAAAGGACCTCAAGGCAATCCTTGAAGCACAAGAGGTTTGTTGCAAAAGGTTGCTGAATAAGCTCTTTATTAATCTTGTTTGAAGTTATTTGTTCATTTGCATAATGACAACTTCTATAAGTGAGTCCTCAAATTCCCCCTTCATCACAAGATCCCTTGATGAAGACATGAACCAAGACTTGTTCACCATGATGGATATGGTGAGAGAAATGTATGAGGATGGAAGGAAGAGCAGCATACTTAGAGAGTAGTTGAATTCTGTGGAGGAAGAGAAGCATATGTTTTCTGACAAATTGCAGGAAATGGAGAGGAAACTTCATATTGCAAATATGAACCTGAAAAGGATGCATGAGTTGGAGTCACAACTCTTTATTGCCAAAGAAGCCTTGGTAAAGTATCAGCTTGAAGAAGAGGTAAATAGTTCTTGTTTGTCTTCAAATTATTCTAAGAATGCTTATATTGGTTGTTTTGAAAAACGTACTAGAGGCATAGGTTCCTAGCTAATGTCCAAGATGGGCTATGAAGGAAAAGGCTTGGGCAAGCATGCACAAGGTATTGTTGAGCCAATAATAGTTGAGGAAAGGCCTAAGTATTTGGGTCTTGTCTATGGACAATCTTATGGAGAGAGTTCCAAAGCTGCCATGAAGGCCATTGAAACAATTCCAAGAAGGAGTTTCGTTGCAGGTCCTCTACCTTAGAAGTGTGAAGATTGTATTCAGGAGGAATGTAGTAGCTTGAAACATCATTTGCAAGATGCAGGTGTTCAGAAGCACACACTTGAACCAGAGAGTTGTGGAAACTCTAAAAACCTTGAAGAGATTGATGGTGTTCAAAATGGAGCTACTTCTTCATTCAATACACCTCCTCATGAAGGAAATAAAGGTGAAAGAGAAAGGTATAAATCTGGTTATAAACATATTCCTTTTGATTTTGCAATTCATGACAAATTTCCACATAGATATGGGAAAATAATTGCATGTTCCTTTCGTGGTTTGGATAACCATCATGTTTCTAGATGTTGGAAGAGAATGGCCACATATAGGAAACTTTTGAAGGAAAGGAAACCGAAAGCCAAAGGTCCATTGGACAAGGCAAATCATGTTGTCAAGAGGATGCACATGTGTTGCACTTATTGCCATAAGCAAGGGCATCTTGCTGAAAAGTGTTGGACTCTGAATCCAACAATGCTTCCACAAAAGCTGAAGAAGGTGGAAAGAGAAAATGGTAGAAATGGAAAGGAAGATTCCATGAACAATGTGTCTCAGGATGATTCACATGTTGATGCTGATGTGCAGACAAAGGAAGGACCTTTGAAATGGATTGGTAAGAAATGGCTAGAGTTCTTATCCAATTAAGATTGCATGTCTATCGATGCATCTATTTGCATTTCTTTGTTGATGAGATGAAAGTTGCAGGATTTTACCAAGAAGGTGAATGGAGAAGCTGAGTAGGAGGCTCACTTTATTGCTGCAACATTATAATTCATTTCAGCTTCGAAAGTACAGTGTTCTTAAGCAACAGTTGAAGGATGAAATGCATGCATGAGCATGAGATGTATGAACACATGGATGTTGATGATTTCCTTGTTTTTGAACATGTGTGTGATTAACTTGAAGGGTTGATTGCTTTGTTGTAACATGCATGCAATATTGACTTGAGAAAAGTTGATTTGGTCTCCAAGATGGAGATAATGATGAAGTGTTTCATATTTTAAAAAAGAGTTCTAATGGTCTATTCTACACGCTTGACTTGAAGGGTCAATTGTGTTAAAGGCATGTTTTGTGGGCTTGTTATCTAGTCCATCATTTGTATGCAGATGTAAGGCATGGAGGTGTTCACAAGATGTGAAATATGTTTCTTTTGTTGAAGCAGGAGTTTAGACCATCCAATTGTTGTCTGTATTTCTGTTGTTGTTAACATTTGTTGTTGGCAGTTTGTCAAACAGGTACAAATGAAAGTTTTGTGAAGCAGATGTCACTTCACATTTGTTTAAGCCACCTTGGATCAATGATCAAGGCAGAGAAGTTCAAAGTACCTTCTATGACCATCTCAGCAGGAGCTCTATAAGAAGGCAAGGAGGAAGGCAATTCTTCCCAGGAGGACCAACACATCTAGGAAGGAAAGTGGTCAGAGACTTTGGTTCAAAGGCACTATGCAAAGGAAAGTGTGTGGAGGCTGAAAGAAGAGGGTGCTCTTACTCTCATTTACTATTCAGATCAGTATATCAGTCTTTTGGAAACCAAAAGATCTTTTAGTGGGAAGGCATGATCCAAAATGGATTTTGGATAGACTCTTAAGTCTAAGTGTTCCTCACAGAGGAAAATGAAAGTCTAAGGAAGTTCCTGGAAATAGCCCCATGGTAGAGATATTTTCATTCTAAATCTACTGCAACTTGAATGGGAAAAAATGAACTTAGGATGCAGAATTTATCGTAGAAAGAAGATGCCATTTGTTCTTTGGTAAAAGAGGCAAAATCCCCTAAAATGGGCAAAAAACCCTTATAAAGGGAAATCGCATTGGAGGAGGTCCAAAAGGCGGACTTAAGCAAAAAGGGGAGAAACCCTTGATTTCCAATCCCTGACATATCGGGTCAGAGGCAGGCTTGTGCATATAACCTAAGGCAAGAACCTCCGGCTGATGCAATATTGCGACTGCCGATATCGACGGATCGACATCGGCAATGCCATGAGGCAAAGGATGGACCCCCAGGCAAACACGACTTGTGATTGTGATATATCACATCGCAATGTCGCCTTGCAGCGATGTAAAAGGAGTGACGATGCCAGACCCGATGGACTTTATAGGCATGATTCGATAAGTTTTGAGTTCCAGTAAAAGAGAATTTCCTATGTATAAGCGTGTTTCAGTGTAAAAACTGAAATACAAATGAAATTGCCTGAAGCGATAAAGTGGACCCGAAAGGGAATTATAAAAACGACGCCATGTTATTTGAGTTTCGATAAGGTGGGATTTTAGTTAGGCCTTAGACGGAAAGCAGTATTGGGCTGGCGCCGCCTGAGCCCACACACTGGTTGACACATGGCTAGAGGAGGAGAGAGGAAAACCACCTTTTCGAGCGGGTAACCTCCCTACTCCTAAGCTGTCCAAAACCGCATGTTGATTGTTGGATCGGAGATCATCCAGATTGACGGTGGAGCTTGTGAAAGCGACCCAAGGCGGACCTGATGCGATATAGGGAAATTTTGATATAATTTGAAGTCCGATAAAAAGGATTTTTTTGTGTTTTCACTTATTTCCCGTGTATTTGGGATTTTACCTAAAATGCTTATGCGATGCGATATGATGCCTAATGGTGAACTTGATAGGGATTTTAGGGGCGATTGAATGGGATTTCACATCTGATAATGTATTTTCCAGAAATCTCCGTATAATGAAATTTTCTCCATTTTCAGGTTTTTGCCTAAGAGAAGGCCTTGAAACCTCTGTAACCACTCCAGATCCTCATGCCACACTACAAGCGAGAATTTTTACAGGGAATGATGCATTTTGAAGCCACAGAGCCACAGATCCAAATGGCTAGTTGAATTGACAAGAAGCAGGGAAGCCACAGAGGCACAGAGAGATAATGATACGCAGAGAAACGACTGGGGTAGCTGAAAAGCTGGAAAAGTACCTCAAGGAGGCAGAGAGCTCAATTGAGAGCAAAGGCAGAAGCAAGAGAGCAGAGAGAGTGATAAGCTAATGCGTAGAGTAGCTGAGAGAGTCTTTGGAGTCACTTGGAGGTCAAGTGAAAAGCCACAGAGCTGAAAGTTGCAGAAAGCCAAAGCCAGAGCCAAAGAAGCCAGAGCCGAAGAGCTAGAACCAGAGCCGAGAGCTAAAGCCAAAGTCGAGCACTAGAGCCATATCCAGAGTGAGAGCCTAGAGCCAGAATGCCAAGAGCTTCAGAGCCAGGGGATAAGATGGTGTTTTGAACCCATTGTGTTTTGTGTAAATTAGTGGAGTTGAGCATGGAGCTTGTAAAAGAACTTAGACCATAATCACAGAAAGCCTAGTTGAGTTGACTATAGCTCAAGGAGATGTAGCCCAAGAGTTTTGGGTGAACTCCATATTAAACTTGCTATATTATGTGTGATGCTCATTTGCTACATTGTTTCACGGTTATATGTTTTATATCAGTTAAAGCAAATCAATTTACAACACATAAACAGTTTAAAACAACCATAAGCATACACCTTATTTTCAAGCACATATTTAATTCCACATTGGTTAATCATATAGACTTGGGAATATTTAAGCTTTGGAAGTGGGAGAGGTGCTTGTAAGTTAGACAAGAAGCCTAAATGCCTCATTTTTAGATCAAGAAAAGAAATATTATTTCTATAATATATGTCAATGAATTTCTTCCTCATTGAAATAGGTATAGCACATGTCAAAGTGCTATAGGTGATTCAAAGAGTCAAAATAAGAATTTAAGTGCATGTTACTATAGGTATATTTATGTATTAGAGTCAAGGAAGACACCTCCAAGCAAAGTCAAGTCTCCTCCAAGCATGTGGAACCATAAAAAGAAGTCATTTGAAGCAAAGAAGTCAAGTTGGCATACAAACAACAAGTCAGCCTAAAGGAGGGACAATTCTCTATATATATAGAGGCTGTCCACTCCCTCATAACATTATAACTCATCTATGAAATAAACGAAGTAAAGGAACAGAAGAATAGGGATGAAGAATGGGTCTCTAAGTGTAACGAAAAATAAGGGTACATAACCGAGCCTAAGAGGAATATTCTAGGGTTAGTTACAACCACGCATATTAGAAAAGGAGACTTGTCTCTACGTTTATGACAACAACAACTCATAGTCAACCATCTATCATTGTTTGGGGTTAAAACTAGGCCTACAAGGCCTACTACTCAAGAGAATAAGAAGGGTACAAAAGAGAAGGATAAAAGGGTCTACAACATCAAGTAAACCTCCCACACGTGCGATAAATTAGGACTACAGGACAATCATACAAAGTATATACCTACATCTCAAGGAAGAAGCTCATTTGATAAAAAGGAAGGAAGGGATCATCACAAATAAGGAGTCTCATCATAGACCAAGAATAACAACCTCTTCTAGAGCAAGTGCAACAATGTTTAACAACAGTTGAAAGAAGAACAAAGTGCCGGAAGAAGGAGGACGAAGTGACAGGGAACAAAGTGCGGGAAGAAGGAAGTGTCAGGGAACAAAGTGTAGAAAGGAGGAAGGAATTGACTTGTGGTTGGAGGATATTGTTGTCAAGGGTCTATGGTTTGGCATTGATCAATAAGAAGCTTCAATAAGAGAAAATTACCGAAGGGTTTTCCTCTAAAGAGAAGAGAGGCTTTGGCCTTGGCAAAGAGCCAACATCTTGTGTTCTTGTTCTTATGTTTTGGGTAGCAGTTTGATGAAGTACACACACATGCATTAATAATAATAAGAAGAAGATTAAGCTAAAAAGAAAAAGTAAAAAGACACCAAAAATTGTTATCAAGTCAAGAAGAATCACACTACACCTAATTTCCCTTGATTCTTCAACATGGTATTAGAGGTAAGGAGACACATCAAGGAAAAGGCATCTCATGAACACTCACCAAGGAAGGGCATCTACAAGTTGAAGCATCGAGCTAAGAAGTCTCAATCACTTCAAGGGCAAGAATATCTACCATCTATCATTCATCAAGGAAGATTAAAAGACAAGAAGAAGAGCCTTAGATAAAGGCACCTACAAGAAGAGAAAATCAAAGAAGAACCTACATCAAGCTACAAGTCATCAAGCAAATGTCATCATCAAGAAAGTCCACTTGGAGAAAGCAACTTGAAGAACATCAAGATCTAAGGAAGGAAAACCATCAAGTCTTCAAGGAGAAAGCAAGTCCACAACATCTCAAAATCTATTGAGTAATTATATGTCCCCTTCTGAATATACATCAATGTCTTTTTGCAAGGAAAGCAACAAATTGGTAGGTACCAATAATGTTCTTGCATGGAAGAAGAGGACTGATTTACTTCTCAAAGAGAATGAAATTCTAGAACACACCCAAAGGAATATCACTATTCTTGCTAAGGAACAAACTCAAGCCTTAGCCAAGTACAATAATGAGACAAGAGCTCAAAGGATTCTAATAGAATCCATCAAAGAGTCTCTCATTCCTTATGTATTTAAACTTCAAACATCAAAATAAGTCTATGATAAACTAGTAGAGCTATTCTCAATAACCACAGCTAGAAAAGTGATATCTCTACGAAATGAATTGGACAAAATGAAGATATCAAAGGAAGGAATATCTCCCTACTTCATGAAGATCTCTAAGATGAGGGATAAACTTCAAGAGCTAGGGGAAGTCATGTCTGATAGAGAAATGACAACTATAGTACTCAATGCTCTACTTGAGGATTGGGGCAACTTCACATAAAGCATATATGCAAAGAAGGAAGCCACCCTACTAAGTGAAATGGTCTCTATGAAAGATAGAGGAAATAATACTCAAAGAAAAAGAATATATGGGATCAAAGGAGCAATAATTTGCTACCATGGCCAAGAAAAAGGGAAATTTTGGCAAATTTGGTCCACAAAGAACAAACAATAGAGATATGTCCAAAATCCAATGCTATGGATGCCAAGAATGTGGACACTACAAAAGAAGTTGTCCTAAACTAAAGAAGGACAACAACAACAAAATAAAAATGGAAGAAGCGCATGTGACTCAATAAATGAAAGAAGAAGACAAGAAGCAAAAGAAGGAAGATCCTCCAGATCTCTACTATGACTAAGCCAAACTCTTTACTTAAAGTCTTCTTTCAAATTTTTGAGTAGTAATGGAGCATGTAGGAATAGAATAAAATTGCATGGCTAGAAACATCTTATAGAATCTAGAAGCATGAAGCACATAGAGTTCAAAATACTCATGTAGAAGGAGAATTTATAAGTAGAACAAAATGCATGGCTATAAATATCTTCCAGAATATAGGAGCATGGTAGATATAACTCAAGATATTCATGTAGAAGGAGAATAGCTAGTATAAGACCTCATCCACAATGAAAGAAAATTGATCATGATTAAATATTAGAAGACCTCCACCATAAAAAATAAATAAACATTTGTAGGTTAAGGGTCTTCAATATCCTTTGATGGAATATTCAAAAGAATATTCATAAACAAAAGGAGATGTCTCATTAGGAATCCCATTCATGGGATTCAAGAAAAGGATGATATGTAGGCAAGCTAAGATGAAGCAAGAAGGGCCACACCAAGGACAACCAAATGAAGCTAAGATGATCAAAGGAGAATCAATATGAGGTATGTATGCATCAAAATTTATTCATGTTATCATATGTATTTTATTGAGTCATGGGAATAGTTCTATGACATGATCAAGTATGAGAGAATCCCTTTCACAAATGACATGCTCGAAGGCATGTACTACAATGAAATTAAGGTTAACAAAAGGAAATACTCACATAAGAAGTATAAGATTGCTGACTAAGAAGCAAGTGAAGAAGGAATGCTGACTAGTCCTAGAGGGAAGCAATGAAGAAGTGATCCCACAAGGAGCATAAGGTGGTTGAATAATCTATCCAAGAAAAATAAAATGAAGAAAGAGATCAAGCATGTGAAGAAAACCATGATCACAAAGAATCACTATCTGAAAAAGATCCATTGAAGACATCACCCAAAAGAAGGCAAGACAACTCTAACTAAGAAAGGAAAAGATCAAAGGACCCTTGACACCTATGAAGGACTTGGAGATATGAAAGGTGTAGATAACTACTTCTACTCTATGGATATGTCATGATGAAAAATCCATCCAAAAAAATCACAATTTAAAGTTCAAGCAATATCAAGATGAATTCATGAAGGGCTACTAGATCGAATCATGTAAACAAACAAGTACAATGAAGCATCCATGAGAAGAGTATTCCGAAGCATGGAAAGATGAAAAAGGAGTAGCTAGATGACAAAAGAACCTGATATATGACAAGAAGGCCACTTTCCATGAAGGAAGCAATGACATGACAAGCCAAGAAGGAAAGTGATCAATGGATGGTGCCCTATTAGGAATAAGTTCAAACAAAGAGTTCATGACATCAAAGGAAAGAAGGAGATCAAGTAGTTGGAGGACCCACGAAGAAGAAGTTTTTGATGAATGGACAAGTCCCTAGCTAAGATGGGGTTATAACAAGTTCCCAATTACAAAGGAACTTGGAAAAGTACCTTGTCAGAGGATACTTGGGCATGTCTTCCTCAATTGAGAGGAAGACATAAACACAACATTCTTGTCTTCACTTAGGAAGAAATAATGGGAGGATTGGGTAATCATCTAGCATCCGATACTCTTTGAGGATGTGCAAGGAATCCAAGACAAGAGTAGGAAAGAGGATCGATCTTATTTGAGGGTTGGGAACCCAAGACAAGAATAGTCCTAGAAGGTCATACTCAGTGAACACCTTGGTGGGTATGTACCTTGAGAGACAGTGACTAAGGTGTCTATAACTCGTTGGTCTCACCAAAATTGTGCTCTAATCTATTGAGAGATAGAGATGCTAGTGTTAGCCTCCTGCTCATAGCAAGTATTCATATTTCATGATCGACATTTTCACATGCCAAATATGTCATACTTTGCATGCTGCAATGTTCCATATTTGCTACTGAGGCAAGGAGGGCACAAACCTTGTCTGCAAGCATTTGGGGCAGACCAGTTTGATGACCAAGACCCAGATGAGAGGAAGCACAAGAGTTCATTCTTCAATTGGTGGTACTGTGGAATGTCCAGTAGTGTGGTTGTGTCTATATCTGTGCTCATGTACATTCAAGAAAATGTTGGATGGGGTTTGGGGTTTTGTATCCCAACCTTGGCAATGGCAATAGCACTCTTTGTTTTCATGTGTGGGACAAGATTGTACCGACATAAAATGCCTGATGATAGTCCGTTCACTGGAATCGCCCAAGTCTTTGTAGCCAGTATCAGTAAATGGAATGTATGTGTTCCTTCTCTAGGAGAAAATAAAATATATGTTATTCAAGAAGAACAGCTTTTAAAGGTTGAAAAGAGTAGAGAGATTTTTCCTACAAATCAACTAAGGTTTCTTGACAAGGCAACTGTGGCAGTTGATTTAGATTACAAGCATAAATACATTAACTGGAGACTATGCACAGTTACACAGGTTGAAGAGGTGAAACTTGTTCTAAGATTGTTACCCATTTGGGTGTCTTGTTTGATGTATGGGGTTGTCTTTGCACAATCCCCGAAATTCTTCACAAAACAGGGAAGCACAATGGATAGAAAGATTGGTGAAAACTTTGAGATTCCTGCCGCATCTTTACAAAACTTCATTAGCCTCTCTATTTTCAGTGCTTGTGCCTATGTATGATCGCATATTTGTTCTAGTGGCCAGAAAAATAACCAAAAATGAGCGTGGTATAACACTGCTTCAGAGGATAGGTATTGGTATATTTACTTCCATTCTTTCTATGACTGTTGCTGCCTTGACAGAAATGAAAAGGCTCCAAGTGGAAAAGGATAATGGATTGGAAGATATGCCCCATGCCACGATTCCATTGAGCATTTTTTGGTTGCTTCCAAAATACATACTATTTGGTATATCAGATGTTTTTTACAATGATAGGACTGCAAGAGTACTTTTATGATCAGATGCCTGACACAATGAGAAGCTTAGGTATCGCTCTCTATTTGAGTGTTTTCAGCATAGGTAGTTTCTGGAGCAGTTTTTATATTTCTATTCTTGAGAAACTAAGTAACAGAGGGAAGAAGCAGAGCTGGTTTTCTGACAACCTGAATAGAGCTCATTTGGACTACTTTTATTGGTCTCTGGCTGCACTGAGTGCACTGTTCCTATGCATCTATGTTGTATTTGCTAGCTGCCTCATATATAAGAAAGTAGAAATCGATATTTGCCATGATGATGAAGAAACAACCTAATACGCAAAGATATTGATTCCTGGATAATTCAATTATGAATTCTTCAGTCATATTTATAAAGTGACATGCATATCTCAAAGCAATTGGCACTTCAGGAAGGCTTGATGGCTGGAATTTCATCGGGAGCTACAACAACGGCAGCAATTGAAGTGGCAAAACGATCAGGAACTCAGGGAAACTGATTGCGGTTGTATTTCCAAGTTTTGGTGAGTGATACCTGTCAACTGTTTTGTTCCAGTCCATACGGGAGGAATGCGAGAATATGCAACCAGAACCATGATGTTTCCAAGCAGTAATTCTTATATGTGTCAGACTGCATTCCTCGGGATAATTCTTTGTTAGCAATGGTTGCTGGAAGGAAAATCATTCTAAGAACAATGGGCATTATCAGGAGTTCATAATAGAAAAATTAGGTCCAACATGAAGATAGAATGTCCTGTTTGCCTGTGGACTTCTTAGAACTTAAGAAAACATGTACAGTTAATGAGTTCTATGTAGCATTGGATGTGGTGCCTAAAGAAGCTCTCTTGTGCTTGGCAGCTTCTGTCCATGAGGTATTGGCGTGTGACAAGCCAACAGATTATCATGGAAAAATCAAATATTAGATTATATAACCATCCTGACTCTATGCTAGCACTTAAGAATTTGAAATATGCTTTTATTGGAAGACTTGTATCTGTGCATGGAACAGTAGTGAAGATCAGCGTAGTTAAACCTTTAGTGGTACAAATGAATTTTACATGTACAAAATGTCGATCGACAGTGACATGTCGGTTTCCTGATGGGAAATACTCACCACCATCCAGTTGCATTCTTCCGAGTTACAAAAGCAAAACGTTTATTCCTGTCAGATGTGAAACACAGACCCTTGATTTTCAGAAAATCAGGATACAGGAGCGGTTGCACGCTCAAAATCATGAAGAGGGAAGAATGCCTCGAACTGTAGAATGTGAATTAACTGAAGATCTAGTGGATGCATGCATACCTGGTGATGTGGTTACAGTTTGTGGGATAGTAAAAATAATCAACACTGATATGGATGTCGGAGGAGGAAAAGCAAAATCAAAAGACCAGGGTTTGTTTTACCTGTATCTTGAAGTTGTTTCTATCACGAACTCAAAATCTCAACCTATATCCGAAGATTCAGAAGATGGTAAAATTTCCAGTACAAGAGGTGCTTCTTCAATGAACATACAGTCATTCACTTCAAGTGACTTGGAATTTATAGTGAAGTTTGCAGAAGAACACGGGTCAGATATCTTTCGCCAAATTTTGCATTCAATATGCCCATCCATATATGGGCATGAACTTGTGAAAGCTAGAATAACTCTGGCACTGATTGGAGGTGTGTAAAAGCATCTCATGGATCAAAATAAAGTTCCTGTAAGAGGATATATTCATGTAATTATTTTTGGTGGTCCTGGACTGGGAAAGAGCCAGCTATTACAAGTTGCTGCATCTGTTGCACCCCGAGGAATCTATGTCTATGGTAACACAACTACTAACGCTGGTCTCACTATTGCAGTGGCCAAAGATGCTATGAAAAACCTTTTACCTGAAGCAAGCGAGGGTGTAAAAGAGGCAGTGGTGGCATGGAGGGATCTTATGGGATCTATTGAATAGGAGAAAGCATCCAAAGTGGCTAAGAATGGCAGCTTTAAGAATACAACAAAGGATAAATGGTGCCCCTTTTTTCTTAGTGCTATGAATGTGACAGATAATCAGATAGGTGGTTTTATGTTGCAGATTCCTTGTGGTCTTACTCAAGATTCCTCTATTACAATTGTTGGCATTCCAAGTGGGCTTCTCGGTAAATTCCAAATTGAACTTACAGGGGCACAACTTCTAGAGGAGCCAAATCCTCCTATTATATTGCATTATAATGTGCATCTCCAAGGAGATAAGCTTACAAAGGACCCTGTCATAGTGCAAAATACATGGACCGTAGCACATGACTGGGGTGGCGAGGAACACTGTCCTCATCATTCTGATAGTAAAATAGAAGAGTTGCAACATGCCTGACTGAAATTATTGATGTTGACAATCATTTCCTTTGGCTCTTTTGGATTTCCTGTTGGATGGGCTCAGTCGATGCAATAAAATGTGTTGTGGAATTGGCTGTGTTCATCAGTCACATGACGCTCTTAAGTACTTGATAATTTCTGGACATGGATTTCGTTGTTTTATTTCTTCTAAGGAACTTAATAGAAAACACCCAATCTTATCTTTGTGGAACTTCTTGCCTCCAATGTATCCTGGATATGGAATGCAACATGTTTGCTGTCATAGTAATTTGATTCAAAAGCAGTGTGGAATGGTCTTGCCTGTGTAGCCAATTGTCTGGTTGGATATTTTGGTGGTGGATAATTTCTTAGGTTCAAGCTTGTTTTCATTTGGGGGTTCTTTGTGGGAAGTTGTCAATGGTTTCAACAAGATTATGATCTCAGTTTTGAATCCATTACAAAATAAATGTTCTTTCATGTTCTTAGGATCGATGAAGCTTGTTGATGTGCAAGTACCAGTCCCCTCAGGCAGTGTTCAGATTTCATTCTCTCAAGGTTTCAGCAAGCCTCTTAGCTTTCTTTTTCACAACTTTCAGGTCATATCAAGAGCAAAGTTAAAGGAGCTCAAGAGAACACTAGAGGTTCTCTGCGTCCTCCAGAAAAATTCTCCTCTGCCAAGTCGAAATAATGCAAATCTATGCTTCTTTGGAAGTTGTAATGGTCAAATGTCTGGGCACATGGCTTTTAAGAATTCAATTATGTTTTTGCAGGGTTCTGGTATGACAGTTCCTCTGTTTCATCCAAGGGCAAATATTTTAAATGCTTTGCGAGAGAAGAGTTTTCATGATGTGGATTATAGGATTTCTTCTACAGCAGAATCTAAAAAATGAATCTCTGCAGAAGTGAATCTCCTAATTGCAGAAGGAATGGTTGCAGTGTTAATTTTGAGAGTGGTCCGGCCATTCCATCCTTTTTGCTGACTTTTGTAGCTGCACCTAGTTTTTTCCTTGGCTTGCATTTAAAGATGTTGTTGGGGAAACCCTTTGACTCCACTGCATTTCAAAATCTTGGATCAAACTTGTCTGACTTGGAAAATAAGGAGATGCCTGATCATTCAGATGTGGGTAATTGTGATGCATCAACTACGGAAGTATCGTCAATGAAAATTGTTCAAACTGTTGAAAGGGTGTTCAGTGGAAGCCATATTGCAGATTCTAGTGCTTCTAGATGCCCAACTTCTAGGAATTCGAAGGTAGATGTTGATGCTTCCCCTATAAGCACTGCCGATGGTTGGGTAATGTCATCTCCACGATCATCATGGTGGAAAATTCATTTTGCTTGGGACAGCACCGTATGGGAGAGTCCAAGTGGAGTTCGAGTATCTTTCCAGCCGGTGCAAGGAAAGTAACAATGTACGTCTGCTCCTGACATACAGTGAGGAGCTATCACACATGCTGTATGCTGCTGCAGATATTGTCTTAGTTCCTTCCATGTATGAACCATGTGGACTTGCCCAAATGATTGGCATGCGCTATGGAGCATACAGTTTCACCAACATATGTTCAGGAAACACTTTGCGTGGGTTGGTTGTCCAATACACTAATGCAATATCATGAAAATTATGTTGGCATTCTAAATGGAATTGACACTGTAATATGGGACCCCGCTACTGATATCTTTTTGCCAGCTCGTTTCCAAGCACAGGAGATTGAAGGGAAGATGATTTGCAAGCAATATGTTCAAAGGGAATTTGGTCATTCTCTGGCCATTTTGCATCGCTTCAGTCCAGATTAGCTCCAAACATCAGGATTTCGGCCTCAGCATGCTACCAGTACGTAGTCCTCCTTTATTATGCAGTTTTGATTCATTTTTGATAATATTTCGATCGGCCAAGCGCCGAAACCTCCAGAAGCCTGCAGAAAGCGCCACAATAGCTATTTTTGCCATAAAGAGATTAAAAAAGGTGATTGAACAGTTCAAAGACCTTCATCAAAGTCAAAGAGGCAGCTCTAAGCCTTTAAAACTGAGCAGAACATAGTTAAAGCTATTAAAGACTATTCATATCAGATTTTAAAGGAATCAGTGCCACTTAAGGCCAGCGGAACCGCCTAAACGATGTGGACAAAAGGATTCAATGCCCAGTTATTAAAAATACAGAGTATCGAGCCACATTTGGGGGCAGCACTGCAGGCCAAATACGCAGTGATGACTATGGGGCCAGCGCATGGCTCAAATGACACTTTTAAATCCATTTTTTGAGGCTGCTGCCTCATGCGCAGCCTTAGATATTTATTCCGAGATGCCAGCTGCCCCAGCGCAACTCATACAGTCTTTCATGCATTTATTTTGAGTACAATTTAGCAGCAAACACTGATTTACTTAAGATCTGTTTGGATCTGTTTGATAGATATTTTTGAGATATTTTCCTTGAGATCTTATCAAGAGATCTAGGTCTGTACATATTCTTTATATAAACCACACTATGGACGGTTTTAAAGTGTGGTTGGTTGATAATCCTCTTTCTAGACTTGCGCTGTATGCTTTGAGAGATTTAATGAACAGAGATTGCTGGAATACCTTGTGTTTGGACTGTTTAATGTGGATTTGATGGCTGAAGAGTAAATTACAGGATTCTTGTGCTTCTTCATGGAACAATAAGTTTTTCTCACCTGTTTTCAGTTGCTATGTTTGCTATATCATATCTGTGTCATGATCTAAAATTGCAGGAAGAAAGAATAGCTCAGATGTCACATAGCCGTGCTCTGTCCTCAATTCCTATTATTTCTCTATGTTTTCTTCTGAAATAGTTATGAATATGAACACTTATTCACTCATATCTACACTAGTTCCTCCATATATGAATATTGTTTAGGAATTTCTTAATTGCTCCTATATAATGTTCACTCACCTTCCCTCTGTTAGCATAATGAAAGCTACTTAGCTGTCTTTCATTCCCTAACATCCATTTCATCCTCATTCCAGCCTGATATTATTCCTTGTTTAACTATTATGCTCTGTAGTTCCTTCTTTGCCAAAGAAAACACACCTGCAGCCCTTAATCCTTGACTCCATGGCCAATGCTCTAAACTTCTTACGCTTCGCATGCCAACTCTGCCTGAATAAATAAACCATCCCGCCAAACTCAAACAAAACCCATGTGCATCATATCTAGCCTAAGATCACCCTAAACAAAGCTAAATTACGAAGAGAGAGCCCTCTCTGGTTGTAGGTAGGCTAGGACCCGTAGTTCAAAGATTGGTCGGGTGTTACCTCGGCCGTATCCCTTAAGGAGCCAAGGGACAACCTGAGCGATAACATAATGGTGACTCCACTCGGGATCTAAATCATTTGTTCATCACTATAAACCCTGTTTTCTGGAGAAAGTGCCCATTTTCTTCAGAACTTTTCATGTTTAGTTCTGATCTTTGATGGTGGACAGAGATCAGGCAGTCCAAAGTTAAGGAATCCACCTGGCGACTCCACTTCATTTTCAATCAAGACTCCATTGAGGAACGAACCAATTCTACAACCAAATAGTCCATATTCCAAAGCATTAACAGTAAGACAGGATGAGCGGGTTCGTGGAAGATCTTTCATTTGATAAAGCTTTAGATGAATTCAGGGAGAGTTTATCAGAACTTTAGCTTGATGAAGAATTTTCCATATTGGTGTTCTTAAAAATAGCAGCACGCCCGCATAACCTTTTTCTTGATTTAGTTGTTGAAATATATGAAAATGAAATTGAACTCTTGCAATCTCAAATTCAGTCATGTAATTTTCGCGATCCTAAAGAATTTTTCCAAAATCTTCCTTCCCAAGTCATGAGGAAATGGTACTACTTTCTGACTTACAGATTGAGGATAATTATGCTTTCAAGGCAAAGACTGAAGAATTAGTTGCAGGGCTTATTACCGAGGATGCAGTTGTTCCATCCGACCAAGAAGGCCTAGAAGAAACTATCCCACATGATGTTTTTATCGATCCTATAGCAGACTACATGGAACTTCTTCTTAACTCAAGTTCTTTAGCATGCTTTCTCTGTGAGGACCAAATACATCAGCAGCGGCCTTTCTATGCCACAATTTTGATTATCGGGGCACATGACTGAATAGTGCTTCCAATTTCATTAACAATCAGTCAGCTAATTCATCTCTTTCTACAGTTGCTTAAGTGGCTGCACTAGTTATTTGATTTCACCTAACAGCAATGTAAGTGATGATTAGAATAGCTAGGTAGGATTAATAAGGCAGCTAACAAAGGGAATTTTGCAGAGTACAGCAACAATTAAAGATTAAGGCGTTCTGACCTGTTGTTCTTGACTTTTCGCAAGGAAAAGCCATCCCCAAGTGGAGCCACTGTTAGCCTCCTGCTCATAGTAGGTATTCATCTTTCATGATCGACATGTTTACAGGCCAAATATGTCATACTTTGCATGCCGCAATGTTCCATATTTGCTACTGAGGCAAGGAGGGCACAAACCTTGTCTGCAAGCATTTGGGGCAGACCAGTGTGATGACCGAGACCCAGATGAGAGGAAGCACAAGAGTTCATTCTTCAATTGGTGGTACTTTGGAATGTCCAGTGGTTTGGTTGTGTCTATATCTGTGCTCATGTACATTCAAGAAGAATGTTGGATGGGGTTTGGGGTTTTGTA
>APFE031423247.1:0-15902 GCA_000404065.3 Pinus taeda
CGTTCTTTATGAGGGCATCATACTCCTTTTGCATCGCTTCTTTCCATTCATCATGAGAATCAACTTCTTTAAAGGAAGTTGGTTCAAAATCTGTAGACAAGTTCAATTCACAATCATAAGAACATCCATATCAACAGGTGAATTAGAGTCATCTACATCACCTCCATTTTGTCGGTTTGAATTTCTGGTTCCTGTTTTTCCAACTTCATCAGGATGAACACTTTCAAGTGTCTTCGTCAACCACTTTGGGGGACCTTTCTGAGATGGTCCAGGCTGCTCTATTGATTGAGTTGGGACTGAATCAAGATTGAGTCTCCCAATTCTATCAATTACATCACTTAAAGCATCATCCGTTGTTGGAGTTTCAGATGGGGGAGAATCTTCTTCAGAAGACGATTCCACATGTTGATCTAGTATGGGAATCCCCCCTTCAAGATGTGGAATCTGATTTTCAAATTCTTGAAATGATTTCATTTTTGCGAATCTATCCAAGCGATCAAGTTGCCGCTCAACAACATTGTCAGATTTGGATGATTCAAAAAAAATTACATCTCTAGATATAACAAACTTTTTATTTTCTTCATCATAGAGGCGGTATGCTTTGGAGGTATTTGAATACCCCAGGAAGATACACTTATGACTTCTAGCACCAAGTTTGTTTCTATGTACCTTTTGTATCAAAGCATAACAGGTGGAACCAAAGATCCTGAGATGTTTTACCGAAGGAACATGTCCATACCACAATTCATAAGGAGTCTTGTTTCTTATAGCATTAGATGGACATCTATTCTTTATATATGTAGCACATAGAACAGCATCAGCCCAAAACATTATCTTTACATTTTTGAAGAAAAGCATGGATCGTACCATATTCAAGATTGTTCTATTCATTCTTTCAGCTACACCATTCTGTTGGGGATTATAAGGCACAGTTGTTTGATGTTTAATCCCATGTTGGCGAAGATATTGTTCAAATTCATTTGATGTATATTCTTTTCCATTATCAGTGCGAATAGACCCAATATGAGATTGTGCATCATTTTCAATCCATTTATGAAAAATTCTTGAATGTTAGGAAAGCATCAGATTTGTTCTTCAATAAATAAACCCAACACATTCTGGTGTAGTCATCAATAAATGTCATGATATATTTATTTCCGTTTGCAGAAGGAACAGGCATTGGACCCACATAAATCTGAATGAATGAGTTCAAGCTTCCTATGTGCTCTTGAATGTGAATCATGAAAATACTGTTTGCTATGCTTTCCTAGAGTGCAAGCATCACATTGCTTAAGTTTCCTAGGAATTTTAGGCAAACCAACAACACCAGTTTTCCTCAATAAGCGGAGACTGTCATAGTTCAAATGTCCAAATCTAGCATGCCATAATAAACTTGATGGAAGTGTACCTTCTTCATGATGACAGTTGTATGAGAAATGTTGTGCATGAGCACAGGCTCCTTGTAGCTTGAGAAGCCTTTCTTCTTCTATTCCCCTCATGACAAGTGAGTGGTCAGATGCTTTTCTTACCTCAATCTTACCATCAAACAGATGAATGGGGTGACCTTGCTGGCGGATGTGGACCAAGGACAACAAGTTTCTTTTGAGTTGTGGAAGATATAGAACATGATCTAGAAGAAAGTCTTTAAGACCAGGTAGTTTAAGCCTGATTGTGCCAAGCCCTAATGGCTTGTTTTTTGATTGATCTGTAAAGTATACTGCTCCATCAACATTGTCAGTGAAATCTTAAAAAAAAACTTTTCTATGAGTCATGTAGCAGGTTGCTCCTGAATCAAGCAACCAATCATTTTTCCAAGAAGCAAGTGAAGCATTAAATAAATCTTCATTTACTCCAATGTTACATTGTGCCACAACATAATGAGTAGATTCAGGTGCTTTACATTTGTCTGTATCATCAGTTTTACCTTTCTGTTGGTTTCTTTTCTGCTCAATTTTGTCCCATGGTAGCTTGCATGTAGAGGCACCATGTGATCCATTTCTTTTGCAGCAAATGCAGTGCAAATATGCCTTTTCTCCTTAAGAATGTCTACCCCCCGCCTCTGAAATATCTTCCTCTTCCTCTTCGACCACCTCTTCCTCTTGTAGAATCTTGAGCAGGATCCTTTTCTTTATGAGCAAGGCACACAACCTCTTCAGAAGATTTAGGGGTTGTCTTCTTTCCAAAAGCTTTCTCTCTTTCAACAAACTTTTTCACAAGAGAGTCAAAGGTGATATCTTTGAGATTTCCATTTGCTTGCAATGATTTAAGATAATTGGAGTAAGTAGGATAAAGTGCCTTGAGAAATGCGATAAGAGGAATATCCAATTCAACCTTAGTGGATTTGATATCATGCATTATAGACTTTACTTCAGATGAAAGAGAAACAGGATCATTATTTTGCAGTTCAAGAGTGAAGAGTTTAATCATGAGTTGAACAACTTCAAGTGCAGAATGTGAGTCATAGAGTTCTTTTAGCTTTTGTAAGGCTTCAAAGGAAACTGAATATGATGAAATATGGTGACTCACCTCTTCATTTGTAGATGCTATGATTAATGCATAAGCTTTTCTATTCTTGTTTTCCCAAATGACGAGTCTTTGTCTGAGGTAGGCTATACTGGTTCATTGTCTTCGTCTTCGACATACACTCCTTTCCACAACTCATTGAAAATGAGGGTGTGTTTTATCATTCGGGACCATTTAGGATAGTTCTCCTTGCCAGTGAGAACTATTCCCACCATGGATATGATTGAATGCATTCTATAAAAGAAAAACTTTTGCTGATAGAAAAATACTTCTGCCAATATATAGTAAAATTGTACTTCTGATGGTATTTTTTTTTTTTTAATTTTGCATTTCAAAAGGGCATTCTCTAAATGTACTATCTTTGTCTTTAATGAAAATATAAAACATAAATAAGCTAGGCATTCTCAAAATATTTCAAATCTCTTCCTCATATACCAATATGGATGCCAATACCTCATGCTACATCTTTATGCAACGTATTTCCCTCACCTCATTGTTTATGCAAGAACTAAATGAAAAGCTCCAATATATATCTTCCATATACCCCAATGGTAAATTTGTATAATGTAATATGTGCCCATTAAAAGCATCACATATAATGGAACCAAAAAGTATCATGTACATGAAGCACGTTACCACACAATGAAACACACAGGTGTGCTTAAATTAAATTCGTAGGCAGTTTCTGAAAATTGAAGATGAGATGAGATGGAAGGTCAAAGAATAAGAGCACGGTACTTATGGCTGAGATAAATTGTGTAAATGAGGAGAATCAGAAGCTCAAATCTATGTTGGATTGCGCGTGTTACAGATATAACTACTTGCAAGAGAATATGAGGCGTATGTTGCAACAGAGGAATGGCGTTGATGGTAGCCAGTTATTCAATCGAGATCACCCAAGTGTAGTCAAATTGTGGCGAAGGTCTATTAATGTCGACTCCAGTAGCATAGTTTCACACCAATCTGCTCCCTATAGGGGTGATCGTGAACAAAGTTGAGAAATGGTGGAGAAGAATGTAAAGTTTATGGAAGATCAGTTGCTGCCCTCAAAAAAGAGAAAGAATGGGATGATCGATTCATCCATTGAACAAACAGAGCAGGTCATTTTGTGTTGATAACAGTTCAAGCTACTGCGTGGAGCAGGTCACTATGTGGAGCAGGTCATTTAGGCTACACAAATAGCAATTGGGACAGAAATTAGACAGGGAAAATGGAAATATGGACAACACTTTTGAATGGAGAGCAGAGGAGCAGAATAGGGACTTCCAAAGGACATAAAAGCTAAAAAAGGAGCTGGCTCTAATACCATGTGAGGCCAGGCAGTAACTCCTCAACCAAAAATTGATTCATGTTTATTCCTTCAGGTAGGTCTTCATTAAATACATGAGGGAGAGACTGTTCAATTCATCTCTTGATGACTGTTCATATTATTTATTTATCTATTTACATTATATTCACCCAATCATGAGGATTAGGTGTCAACATATATGATCTGAGGTTGACAATGAATAATGTCAAGGAAACTCCTTTTCAAAAAGTTGTTGTCCCTGAAATACAACAAGCTAATAAGCAGAAGCAACCGGCAATTGATCCCATCATCCTCAAAGCTCCAGCTCATGAGGTAAGAGGCCTTGAAAAGTCTCCTTCTCCTTTCAATTTTCAATCAGAAATTCAGAAACTAAGAATACCTATAACTCTGATTGAACTAGTGAAGAATGATTCGTTCAAGAGATCTATCCTCAACACCCTTGAGCCTAATTCCATCCAAGCCTCCACTGACTATGTAAATCTGCAAGATGACAAACGAGTTGTTGTTCTCAGCCCAATGATTGAAAATTATGATGACGGCTCCCCATCATTCTATGTCTCTTTGACTATTCATGAAAAAATCCTTCACAACTACCTTATGGACATAGGAACCAACCATAATCTAATGCCTAAGACCATCATGGATGAGTTGGGTCTTGACATTACCAAGCCTTATCATGACCTGTTTTCTTTTGATTCTAGAAAAGTGAAATGCTTGGGATTAATCAAAGACCTAGCCATCACCTTGTCTCAGATGCCTATGAAGAGCATGATGATGGATACTGTGGTAGCAGATGTACCCCCCAAGTTTGACATGTTGCTTTGTAGAGGTTGGATCAAGAGATTAGGTGGAACATTGAAAAATGATTTGTCCTATGCTATTGTCCCAGTTTTTGGAGGGGAGAAAAGGAGATTATACAGAGAAGCTCAATTGGCTTATATCATTAGTGATGAAAGGAATCCCACTAATCATCCCATCTATGTCGTTGAAACTAATTTTGGAGCTTGTATTCTTTAAATTGAAGAATCCCAGTTGGCCTCCATGCAGCTTAAGAAACGGGTCTGTGAAATCACAAAGGAAGAAGATCCACAAATTTGGGACATGTTCTTTGATGGAGCTTTCACTAAGGAAGTTGTAGGGGTGGGTGTAGTCCTTGTGTCCCCCACTCAATAATGCATTCATTTATCCTTCAAATTGACTTTTTAGGTCACAAATAAGATAGGAGAGTACAAAGCCTTGATATTGGGCTTAAACATTGCTAAAGATATGGGCATCAAAGGTCTAAATGTGTTTGGAGATGCAGATCTTATCATTCAACAGGTCAAGAAAACTTTCCAAGAAAAGCATCCAAGGCTGAAAGCATACAAAGATGAGGTATGGAAGCTCAAGGACTCTTTTAATATTTTCAACATTTCTTACATCCCGAGAATGAAGAACCAGCTTGTTGATTCCTTTGTTGTGTCTGCTAGCATGTTTATTCCTCCTTTTCCTCCTAAATTGACTTATGAAGTTCAAGTGAAATATAGACCATCTCTGCTTGACAATGTCAAAAACTGGAAATTTTTTGAAGATGATGATGAAATCAATAGCTTTTTACAAGTTGTTGATGAATTTTCTGAAATGCACATCGACCAAGAAAATGAAACAATTGAAGAATGAAACCAGTCGATGCTAAAGGATGATATTGGTCAGGATAGCATTGTTCAGTTGCCTAGTAACCATATACCTAATGGATAGGTACCCCTAGAAAAGTTGTTTGATCATAATGATGTACCTTATAAGCCTGCCAAAAAAGAAAATGAGTTTGTTGTTCACAAACATAATGTAGGGAGTCCAAACCATCCAAAGTACATAAATCTATCCATTGACTTGTCTTCTGCCCAAAGTTCCAAGTGTTGCACCCTGATGAAACAATTTGCTGATATTTTTTCTTGGGAATACAATGATCTTAAGACCTATGACACCAGCATCATTCAACATAAGATTCTGCTAGAGAAGAACACCATCCCTTTTAAGCAGAAATTAAGACTTATCAGCCCTCTCTTACTGCCTTTGATTGAAAAGGAAATCAAGAAGTTGTTGGATGCCAAGATCATAGTTCCCCTAAGGTATTCAAAGTGGATAGCTAACATTGTGGTAGTAAGAAAGAAGAATGTAGAAATTAGGCTTTGTGTTGACATCAGGAATCTGAACAAATGCTCTAACAAGACAACTACCCGGTACCTAAGATGGAACACTTGTTGTAAAAAGTTTCAGGGGCTATAATTATGTCTTTCTTAGATGGATTTTCAGGTTACAATCAGATTGTTATACATCCAAAGGATCAGGAAAAGACCACCTTCACTACTCCTTGGGGCACTTCCATGTACTCCAAGATGCCTTTTGGACTGATGAATGTTGGGGCTACTTTTCATAGGTCCATGGACATAGCCTTTGCGGGAGAGAATGACAAGTTTATCCTTATTTACCTTGATGACATAATAGTCTTTTCTAGTAGTCACAAGGACCACTTGCAGCATTTGAAGAAGGTGTTCATAAAATGTAGACGGTTTGGAATTTCTATGAACCTGAAGAAGTCACAATTTTCTCTAGAAGAAGGCAAACTTTTGGGACATATTGTTTTTGCTAAAGGTGTGAAGATCGATCCAGCAAGAGTTTCAAGCAATTCAGACATTGTCCATCCCAAGGTCAAAAAGGGACATTCAATCGTTTATGGGAAAGATTAACTTTGTTAGGAGGTTTATTCCAAACATTGCAAAGCTAGTGAAGCACATCACTTCCATGTTGAAGAAAGGATTAGAAATAAAATGGAAAGATGCTACAAGAAGCTCTTTTGAAGCCATCAAACAAGTTATCATGGAAGCTCCCACTCTAATCAGCCCAGATTATACCAGGGAGTTTTATATCTTCTCTTTTGCCTCTTATGATACACTTCCAGTAGTTCTATTTTAGAAAAATGATGAAGGTGTAGAGCACCCTGTGGCCTTTTTCAGCAAATCTCTAAGGGACATTGAACCAAGGTACAACCTTATTGAAAAAAAGCTTATGCTCTCATAAAATCTTTAAAGGCATTAAAAATTCATATTTTTCATTGCAAAGTGGTGGCGTATGTACCTTCAGCCTCAGTAAAAGACATCCTAACTCAGCTAGATATTGATGGAAAAAGAGCTAAATCAATTGCAAAATTCATAGAGTTAAACATAGAGGTGAACCCCACCAATCTTGTCAAATGCCAAGGCTTGGCTAAGCTTATGGTTGAGGAAAATTGTAGTTTGTTAGACATCAATTGCATGGGTTCAATTCAGGTGGTGAGTGGACAGAGGAAGCAGTAGAATAGAAAGAGCAGAATCAGTCCTTTGCTTAAAATCTAGCCACCTACAAATGGTATTCCAGTGTAGTGCATTTCTTGCAGAAGCTATAAGTCCCTCCAAGGTATAGCTCAAGTCAAGCTCGGGCCATTAAGCTCAAATCAGCCAAATTTTGCATTAATAAAAACCTGCTTTATTTGAGAGACCCATTAGGGATCCTCTTGAGATGTCTAGACAAGGGACAATCTGTGGAAGTCACACACTAGTTCCATTCTAGCATCTGTGGAGGGCATCATTATTGGAAAACCATAGCCCACAAGATCCTGAGAGCTGGGTATTATTTGCCTACTCTATTCTCTGATGTGTTTTCTTTTGTGAAGTCTTGTGACAGATGTGAGAGGTTTACAGGAAGACAATAGCTAAAATCTTTTCCCTTGAAGCCAGTAAGCTAATCATTCCTTCTAACAATGGGGCTTGGACTTCATAGGTGAGATTAATCCACATTCAAGTGGCTAGCACAAATGGATCTTGGTAGCCACTAATTATTTCACCAAATGGATTTAGGATATACCCACTAAGAATGCTAATCATCAGCTTGTCATAAAGTTCCTGAATGAGAATATTTTCACTAGATTTGGTTTCCCAACCAAACTAGTCACTGATAATGTAGCAGCTTTCAGGGCCAAAGTATTGGTAGACATGTGTGAATCCATGGGCATTTAGTTGGTGCATTCTACCTCATATTATCACAAGGAAATGGCCTGGAAGAATCATATAACAAAAGTTGTTACACAGTAATTTGTCACCATTGGTCACCGTCCCTGTTACCCCTATTTTCGTACATTGGAGGATACATTCCGGGACCTGTGAGCAGTGACATAGCCTAAAAACACTTGCATTATGTTCCCCTGAGTATGTACTTCATGTTCCCTGAAAACACCTTCTGCAAATTATCCCTGAAAAGTGCCCTTTTTCCATTGGTGCAGGTACACAGTGTCTTATCCGCACCAATCACTGAGATCCTCAAAAAGGGGCACGCCCATTGGCGCTCTGTCCTAGAATGACACTCACGCCAACTAAGTTTGGTAATGATTTTTGGCAAACGCGCACCCATATGTTTTTCCTTTCAGATCATGAAGTCTTTTGAGGGAAAAAATCCATCTGATAGAGGTCGAAAGTCATCATCTATCCTTGACATCTATCCTCAGTAGCTTTTCGGAGATAATTTCGATCCACAATGGGCGTCCTGGTGCATTGAATCTTCCTCCCTTCTCCATTTATAAAATTTTGTCCTCATGCATTAGACAAGCGAGTTCTGGGAGTTCTGGAGGAATGCTAGTTGTGATTATGCTTGTCTAGAGTGATAGTAAGAGTCTTGAAGCATAGGGAGGTTATGCTGCCGGAATCCTAAGAGAGAGAAGGTCTATTGCAAGGTATACATAGCTGTTCGCCCAGCCAGAGAATAGGTTCAACGTCAGAACCTTGGTTGTATCTTTCTCTTCCTATTATTCATTAATAAATGGCTGCTATTATGGTTCCAATCTCATCGCCTATTATGATGTTTGATTTATTTCCTTTCTGACTGAAATATAGTTGTACTTTGGTGGATTTTATGCTTGAAGTTGTCTCGGTCTTTGCATGTGCAGGTGTCCGTTCGCGAGGATCGCTAGGATTGTGACCTGCTGAAGAAAGGGAGCCGGAGGGTCAACTCTACTTCGACATTTGCGTTGGATTCTAGGTTGGTCTTTGTAATCCACCTTTTAGTATACAACTAGGAACTTGCATAGCAGCGTGAATTGTTTGTTGCTAGACCCATTTTGGGCTAGTGGGATCGCCTCTGTCCGCAGAGGGGATTTACCTATTTAACAATTTGGCGACTCCACTGGGGAGAAGCTATTTGGAGTTTGTCTTGCATGTTAGTTTTCTCTTGCTTGCCTGAGTTAATGAGCATTCTGGGTCATTTTCTGTTTGATCCTTCTGAGCACTGTTGGCCTCGTTTATTTTCTGGGTCAGCAAACACGGTTGGCGCATTTTTTCCTTTGACAGTCGCGCTAGTTGGCGCGTTTTTTCCTTTGACAGTCGCGCCAATTCCTAAATAGCGCAAGTTGCAGATTCACAGTCGCGCCAGCTCTGTGAATTTTGCCAGTTTGTTAGTTGAAAGCTCCTTAAACTTGGATTTTTGTTTTTCTATATCTTTTGCAGCTTTTGGAAGTGTGTTAGACCTTTGTGTGACTGGTTATTACTTTTATCCTTCAGTTGTTTGCTTATTTCTATCGATTTTGTATCCTAGCCCTAGAACACCTAGTGGCTTTGCATGTCGAGCCTTCTGTGGGAAGTTGTGGTTTGATAATCCAGTCAACTTTTTGGTTGTTTTCTGCACTCATCTAGTGGTTGTGAAAGTTTGGTATTCTATGCTTTGAGTGATTCACTTCTAGCTTGTTTGGATTTTGCTTGACTTCATCTCAACTTAGATCACATGGTTCATTGAAAGTCTTTGTGTTTTTCCTTGCTTTGACAGGTCATCTTGATTTGCACTTGATTGGTTCTTAGATTACATTAGAATCATCTTGTGTTTGAGAATTCTCTTGCATAGATCACGCTTGCATAATTAGAGTTCTCATTTGTACATAGATTACGTTTGCACACTTTTCAAGTGAATTGTGCATAAATTACAATTGCCTTCCTCCTTTGAATTCCTTTTTGTCTTGTTGAGCTTAGATCATGTAGCTCATAGACCTTAGTTTTCCTTTTGATTTGGAAAACTGCTTTGGTGTCTTGGGGACTTTGTTGTCTTTTCATCGAGTGATTTTATTCCTTTTGCTTGGTGTAGTTGTCTCTCAAAATCATTTTAGGTGCTTTGTGCCATTGAAAAGAAAATCAAACTAGTATCTTTTGCATTCAATAGTTAAAAAGGAAAAGAACATTTCGTTGATTTGTGTTTTCAAAAGAAAAGTTTCATTTCCTTACCATTAGTTGCATTAGGTTGTTTGATTGCTTGAGTTCGCTTTGTTTGATTGAAAAATTTCTAACCTTCTCATAGTTAGAATTCATCGAACAAAATGATGTTCTTTGGCATGTAGTTTGCATCTAAGTAATTCTGAGAGATCATACGGTAGGACCTGAAATCAAAACTTAATTCAAGATCAATCGTAAAATAAACCAAATTTATCTAAAAATGCATTGGAACTTAACGCAAATATCTAGAGGTCTAGGCTAGAGATGTGTTCCGACGTCTTTAAACCTGGTAGCTTACCGTCGAGTGGTTGGGTGATTCCTCCACGGTGAAACGATAGGTGCCAGTACGGATTGGGCTCCCACGTACCGTCGCGTATATATGGGGAGACTCCACTAGGTTTGCATCCTTTATCCATAGGAAGCCGAGTCTGCCGCCTTGTGAACCGTAACGCACCGAACACAGCATTCGGGAAGATTGACTGCAGTATGGAAAGTCCTTGGTTCTCATACGATTGCCAAGGTGTATAAGTAGTTTTACGGGTTTCTTGGTAAACCTTTTGCTTAGATTCTCCAGAGCAGTCACTTTTGATCCTTTTCGGACTCTCTAAAAGAAAAGGTGTAAGTGAGCGTCTTGTCACTTCGTGCTCATTAAATATTCGAAGTAGATAGAGTCATCTTTTCGTCCTTTTCTCGACTCTCGAAACATGAAAAGGTCAAGTTTAGTTCCTATGTCTTAAAAATTTATTTGGCCTTGATAACATTACCTGGTTAGATCTTGTGTTTGTTTCTTTAGTAGGTTTCTTTTTGCTATGGCGACTTTTCCAGGGTTCACCAACCCAAGTTCCCCTCCTGACGGGAATCCTAGTCATTTCCCTCCTCTTGGGAATGTTGGTGCTCCTTATATGGCGACGTTATCTCTTCTGGGGTTGACTGTCGGGTTGCTTGTTTGGTTGTTTTCAACCTCTTTGGTTCCTTCCGTGTCGGCTGTTAGTCCATCAGTCCCTCCACCTGCACAACATCATGTTGAACCTAAGGTGGACCTCTCCCCTTCGACGCCTACTTCTATGTATCCTTCTTGTACTTCGCCTGGTGAAAGTTTCGATTCGCATAACCAGGTGGCTAAGAAGAAGAAGAACAAGAACAAGAACAAGAAGTCTCCTAAGGGAGAGGTTGCAAATACAACTGTTGCTCCCTCGAGTACACTTGCATTCGAGCCCCCTTCTGCTCCTCCGCGGAAGGTTAAGTTTCCTTGTCGATTATGCAAGGAGGACCATCTTCTTCGCGATTGTCCTGGCATTCCCAGGATCTTAGAAGTATGGTCTCGTGATATGGCCTGCCCCTCATCATCCACTGAGGCTCACGGCGATGCTACCTCATCAGTTGGGAATGGCAAGGGAAAAGGGAAGATTCGAATCCCCTGCAGACTTTGTGAAGGCAATCATCTCCTTCACCTTTGTCCACTCAGGGATAAAGCCTCCGTTGTTTTGGAAAGTCTCCCAGCTCCCCCGCCCCAACTCCTCGTTGGATATCAACGTCTGTCTGCAGCTGCAGATCATTTGCCTCCCGACAATGAGATTGTTTCACATTCTCCTCTTGTCCAGGCCCCTCTTCCCGAACCTGGCTGTGCCCAGCCTGTTCCCGACCAACCATTGGTTGGATAGAGTGTTATCCACTCTGTTTCGGAAGAGTCAAATTCCCATGTTCTTCTCGTCTCATCATATTCTCCTGAGCTTGATGATGGTTTTCCCATCCCAGCCTCTTCGGAGAATTCCGATTCGGTCCTTTCCGAGCAGGGGAGCAACCATATGGTTCCCCCACCAAGTAGTTCGGTCGTGTCCTTCAATTGGAGCTGTTTGACTACCCCTCCCCTTCCATCCCATGTGCCTTTCTGGGTCACCGCCTATGCTTCCCATATGGCGCTGCCCGACACTGTGTTAGATGAGGGAGCATCGGTTAGTCTCATGCCCATTACTACTTGGCGAGCTTTGGGTTCCCCATCGCTTGTACCTGTCGCATCGAATCTCACCGGTTTTGACGGAGGAACGAGTCAACCATTAGGGATCCTTCCAAAGTTCCCTATCACTTTGGGAGGCAAGACTGTCTATATAGACGTCTCGGTTACCCAAGGATCTTTAGACTTCAGTCTTCTCCTTGGGCGTGACTATGTGTATGCCATGGGAGCCCTTGTCTCTTCACTTTTCCGTGTGGTTTGCTTTCCACACAATGGAAGAATAGTGATGATGGACCAATTATCGTTCGCTCATCCACAAGCCCCTCCGGCACAATTACCCTTCCCTCTTCGTTCTCAGCCACTAGTTGCATCGGTTTCACCTCAGATCAACTACGTGGCCGCCTCTCCCATGCCTGTACCCAGCAATGCCACTATCGTGCATAGTGTTCTGGGGGCATTGGGTCCCGACTTCCGAGACATTGACCTCCCATTGGGAGTGCCACTCTTGGAAGCCCCGATTTCCTGTTCATTATGATGAAGTTCGGGCAGATCACAGTTCCTGATCCTGTGTCAAGCTCCCTAAAAAATGAAACAAAGAGTCTCGAGGATAGTTTTGCTAATGTATCAACCTCGTTAAAATAATGAAATGGCTTGTATCCGAGGATAGTTTATAACCATTATGTCAACCTCGTTAAAACAATGAAACGTGAGCTCGTGCATTTCGAGCGCATTATAATTATGTCAACCTTCAACCCATTTTCAATGGACTGAAGCTTGGGGGGCATGTACCTCGAATTGAGACACGATGCTGGGGGGCATGCCCGTTTCATTTCTCACAAAGCATATTTTGCATACGTGATTCTCATGTGTGTTTTCAAGCTTTCATAAAAATAAAATATATGCGTGTGTGTGGATACATTCCGCGATGGGTTGTTTGTTATGCACGTAGATACATCAGATTACATGTGTGTCGAACAGTCGCATAGCATATAAAACACATAATCACGTGAAGAAAGGATCCATCTAGGAATAAACATAAGCATATGAGAATAAATTCTTTTCCAAGCATAGTTTGCATGTGTGTGTGCGCTTTTAAGCTTGCCAAAAATATAACAATACATGGATCGCATGTTGTGCAACTAATACATAAGATCACATGTGTATTAGACATTTGCATAGCATATTAAAACATCATCATATGTAAGAGATCCATCCAAAATCGGTATATATATATATATCGTGCGGCGCACTAAGGCGCTCAAAAAATAAGTGTATATGTCTCATGAATCCAAACGTTTTCAGTACATCTGAAACGTATGTCTCTCAAAACAACGGCGGAAATGAAACCTAGGCGTCTACTATGGTGGGTTATGCTCTCTGTAGCATGCCACCGCTCGTGCCACCCGCCTCAATAAGCGGTGCATCCTAGGTTCCACACCCACTGTGTGGATCTGTGCAGCCAGAGGGACCTCCTCAATCCCCTGATAGTCAGGGACTCCTACTAGCAACCCCTCCAGGTTGTGGATCACTGTCTCCGCCTGGTCCCCTCCTGCAGGAGCCAAAGCCAAGGCGCCGACACCCTGATCTGCTCTCCGTGCCTCTGGTGCTAGGCCGAGGGGTCTCACAGGTCCTACATCTGCACAGCGTGAGCATCTATTAAGACATATACATGAAAAATACAAAAACATCATATAAATGAAAATGAAAAAGACCAAGTATTATACCTCCATCGTCCCACTGCTCTCCCACAGGCAGCGGCATGTCTGGGTCACCACGGAAGTCGATACCGGCATACGGCCAGTCCTCGATGAAAATAACCTGGCTCTCTAGCCACTCTCGGAAGCAGAGGCCCCAGGACACTGAACGCCCACCACCTCCGTGAGGCATGACCCGAGACCACTTGGTGGCCCTCGTCTCCCGCGCATTGCCTTGTGGGTCTAGTACCATGGTCTGCAGTCGGAGGGCCGACACCCGCTCAAACATGAGTGGAAGAAGAAGAGAACCATAGCCGAACTGTTTCGACTCTCCGCGTCGACAGTTGTTCAGCTGTCTCTTCATGCTGTTTGTCACAGCCGCCACCCAGTTGAAGATCGTGAGCTGTAAGCAGTCTAGAGCAAGTAAAAGATTTGCCTTTGAGACCTCATGATTCGCCAGGCTCCCTGCTGCTCGCGTAACCAGAAAAAGTATGGTACGAAGTACTATGTCGGCATGCTCACCGACACCCACCGACGGGATACTGACCTTCCCGCTCCGTGTCTTGACCACCTATGGGCAGACACGAGCCATCAGCTGATCCAGCGTCTCGCCACTAGGACGCTGCCCCTCCAGAATGGGCATCACGCCTCGACGAGACAACCCAGTCAAAAAATAAATATCGGTGGAGTCGAACTCGATGTCTCGACCCCGGATGGTGAATTTCCCATCTACTGGGTTCCATGCTCTAATCAGCAGCTCCAGCAAGTCCGGCTGAGCTCTCAACTGCGGAGTGAGGAAAAATTTCATCAAACCGCATGCCCGCATTTCATTGCGGCACCCGACATCAGCAAATGCGGCAATATCAGCGTTATCATGGTCCCTCTCCTGCCATGTGAAAGCCATCTTGCCCTGCAAAATCACCCAAAAGTCATTAGGCAGCCTGCATGTGGAAATTGGCATTTAAATTTAAAAAAATCATATGTCACGGCGCTAGCGCGACTGTTTCTAAAAAAGTCGCGCTGGAAATGGCCGCCAGTGCTTTTTTTCTCTGGGTCAGCGCGGAAGGACACAGGTTTTCCGCGCTGACCCAGAATGTGGTGCGTGTTGGAAAACCCGATCAGCGCGGACCCGATAGGGAAATCCGTGCTGACCGAGAGCGCTCCAACATTCAAAGAATTTGGCCAAATGGCCAAATCCCATGGTGGATTTGCGTAAAAACATAACTAAAATGAAGCGCAGGACAAGAGGGACCTACCTGGAATCAACGGTCAGGAAATCGGCGTCCGGATGAGGAAGAATTAGCTCCGTCAACTTTGTAGTATTTCAACGTTCTTCAGAGCTCCAATGGTAAAATGGTAAAAATGATTTTACAAACCTCGTATTTATAGTAAAAACTTGTAAATTTGACTATAAGTCCTTATGAATGTGGGTTTTTGCTATAGTTTTTCCATAAACTCAATCCGGATGTGATTAATTATGTTTTAATGCATTTTTTATTATGATTTTTTGACATATCGAACAGGATTACGCGGATATTTTTCTTGTGCAGGTCTTCGGAACCAGCAAGGTCATGGTGGATTCGTATACACTTGATCCAAAAAATGTCATCGTTAAGCTCTTTTCTGACATGAAACGAGAAAAGATTGCCGAGCCTCCCCTCAGCTCGTCTAAAGGAACGAGAGGCGGTCATTTTAAAGCTCTTTTTCGACCATTTAAAATAACAAAGATTGTCGGGTGTTTGTCATTTCACGCTCGTTATTGGTTCTAAAATGACGTGCTTTTGGCCGCTTTTTTACTTTTTCAGGTCAAAGCCACTATTTACGAAAATTACTCCTCGGTCGTAATGATCGGGTGGTTATTTCGAGCATCATTTTATATTTTTTCAGGCTCGAGAGACACAACTTTACGAAAAAGCACCCCCCTGGAGTTTCCTTTTCAACTATCTTTTCAAACTCTCTAAACATGAAAAGACACCGAGTTCTTCCTTTGTCAGACTCGTTAAAACTTAATGACATCGGACTCCATCGAAATGATGCCCTCCAAGCATATGCTATCCCCGTCAAGCTTGTCATCCAAAAATAATTGGGGTACTCGCCAGAAATGGTGGGGGAAATAAAAGAACCATAATCGTCGTCATCGGCAGTATGTCGCTCTTGAACAT
>APFE031423247.1:29600-44840 GCA_000404065.3 Pinus taeda
CAATTGTATCTCTCACTGCAGATTCTCGGCGGCAGCTATATATGTTCTTGTAAAGCATTTCACCCCTCTCTCTCTCTCAGGCCTCATGCTTTAGGGGGCATCTGTTACACAGTAATTTGTCACCATTGGTCACCGTCCCTGTTACCCCCGTTTTCGTACATTGGAGGATACATTCCGGGACCTGTGAGCAGTGACATAGCCTAAAAACACTTGCATTATGTTCCCCTGAGTATGTACTTCATGTTCCCTGAAGACACCTTCTGCAAATTATCCCTGAAAAGTGCCCTTTTTCCATTGGCGCAGGTACAGAGTGTCTTATTCGCGGCAATCACTGAGATCCTCAAAAAAGGGCGTGCCCATTGGCGCTCTGTCCTTGAACGACACTCGCGCCAACTAAGTTTGGTAATGATTTTTGGCAAACGCGCACCCATATGTTTTTCCTTTCAGATCATGAAGTCTTTTGAGGGAAAAAATCCATCTGATAGAGGTCGAAAGTCATCATCTATCCTTGACATCTATCCTTAGTAGCTTTTTGGAGATAATGTCGATCCACAATGGGCATCCTGGTGCATTGAATCTTCCTCCCTTCTCCATTTATAAAAGTTTGTCCTCATGCATTAGACAAGCGAGTTCTGGGAGTTCTGGAGGAATGCTAGTTGTGATTATGCTTGTCTGGAGTGATAGTAAGAGTCTTGAAGCATAGGGAGGTTATGCTGCCGGAATCCTAAGAGAGAGAAGGTCTATTGCAAGGCATACATAACTGTTCGCCCAGCCAGAGAATAGGTTCAACGTCAGAACCTTGGTTGTATCTTTCTCTACCTATTATTCATTAATAAACGACTGCTATTATGGTTCCAATCTCATCGCCTATTATGATGTTTGATTTATTTCCTTTTTGACTGAAATATAGTTGTACTTTGGTGGATTTTATGCTTGAAGTTGTCTCGGTCTTTGCATGTGCAGGTGTCTGTTCGCGAGGATCGCTAGGATTGTGACCTGCTGAAGCAAGGGAGCCGGAGGGTCAACTCTACTTCGACATTTGCGTTGGATTCCAGGTTGGTCTTCATAATCCACCTTTTAGTATACAACTAGGAACTTACATAGCAGCATGAATTGATTGTTGCTAGACCCATTTTGGGCTAGTGGGATCGCCTCTGTCCACAGAGGGGATTTACCTGTTTAACAAAAGTCTTGTAAGGATAATCAAAAAACTATTGGAGGATGAAAAAAAGAGTCAGGATTCCAAGCTGAAGTTTGCTCTGTGGGATGACAGGGTTACCAACAAGAAGTCCATAGGAAATTCTCCATTCAAGCTAGTTTATGGCACTAATGTTGTTTCTCCTATCCAGTTGATTCTCCCTATGGCCAAATTCTTGCAAGAAGAGCAAGATGAAGAGAATGACATGGCAAGGAGAATGAGTAACTTAGTTGAATTACAGTAGATTAAAGAAAAACTGGTTGAGAAATCAAGAGTTTATTAGAATAAGATCAAAGAAACCTTTGATAGAAAGGCAAAGGTGGACAACTTTCAGGTTGGTGACTAGGTTCTCAAATGGGATGCATTGAAGGAAAAGAAGGGAAACCATGGTAAATTTGATGCCTTATGGACAAGACCGTTTGTCATTGCTCAAGATCAGATGAATAATACTTTCATTCTACACAATGTGGAGGGGGAAGGTGTTTTTGATGGCCTAGTTAATGGGTGGTTTTTGAAACTTTATTTCATATGAGGCTTTAAGGCCTTAATATTGTAATAGGTTTCCTAGTTTTGTTTTTATGCAAATAAACGCCATGCCCAATGGAACACTAGAAGATAAGTTTGTTTTGATTGTTACTGGAAAGCCAATAGTCTACGGTTCTTTAAACCTTACAGGGTGGCTTTCATCCCCAGAAGGAGCCAGTGTTAGCCCTATTGGCATGTGCTCCAAAATGGATCCAAGACACTCTCGAAGTCTTCAAAACCTTCTTAAAGATCATTCAAAAGATCAAAACAACTGCATGAGAAGAGCCCTTAGAATGTTGGAAAAACACTGTTAGTGAAAAATTGAGTATTGGAGGTCTGAACAGTGAAATGCATAGTAGCCATCAGATCTAGTCGATCAATGGTCTAGATCTGATCGGCGGATCGCAATCGATAGTGGCAATCGGCGGATATCAGCACAGACTATGTGGAACTTGCAATGGCGATCAGCGAAGTCAACGTGGTTGTCGATCAAGTGCACAAATCAATGACCTACATTACATCACAACATCTCAATTTTCCAACACAACAGAGCACGCACCAAACGGCTCGGGGTTATCGTGATATGCAATAACGATTAACCGCATCGCGATATCACATCGTGATATTACATCGCGATATTGCATCGGATTTTCACAGAGGAGCGGGGCTTATACGTATATAGATTTCTGATGCGATAAATTAGACCCAAAATGGTTCTTTAAAGCTATTTTATAAGATTTGAGATCCACCTAAAGACATTTTCCTATGTATTTTGCATAGTTTCGTTATTTAACGAAATACAAAGGATGAAGCGTCGATGTGACATTATGGACTCGAAAGGGTTTATTAATGTAGTTGAACACCATTTCAAGTCTAATAAAGCGGGATTTTTCACATTTTAATGTATTTTCCAATATAAAGGGAAATCAAAAAACAAGCAGGATTTCGGGAGAGCCAAAGGCGATAAGTGGTTTGGGCCAGGCTTCGCCTGATCCCATACAACGGCTACCACATGTCCAAGCTAAGGAGAGCAAAAACCACCCTCATCGGGTGGTTAACTCCTGTATGATAGACCCACCCAAAATGGATCACAACCGTTGGATCTAGATCTCCTAGATCAATGGTGGAGATGTGATATCACTACAAAGTTGGACCCGATAGGAGAATAAACCAAATTTAAGGAATTTTAAAGTCCAGATGAAAGGTGTGCGTGACAAATTTTCACAGTCTAAATGAATTTCTTTGTGTTAATAGAAATCGTTCATTTTAGGGATTCTAAAGGCCCGTAGCACTCATCCATTGCAGAATAGGCGACTACCTCCTCTTTACACAGGACGATGCAACTGAACCAATGGAAGTGATCATGGAGCATCGCTGGCATGAGCGAGATACCTGTCAATGCAGTGAAATTACTAGAAGTTGGTTACTGTGTTTGTTAGAAGCCAGAGGGGATAGATTAAGACATGTCGAGCCTCAAAGAGCTTGAGATAATTGTAAAGAGCCTATAAATGGCTGAAAGTTAGAAGGAATAGATGTTCAACTTTTGGAGATTTTGGAGACTCTTCTCCTCTCAGCGTCTCATCTTCATTCAACAATATAAGCTTCTTTTGTTGTTACATGTTCAATTCTCATTTTCTCCTCTATTCTAGGCTTGCACTTGAATAGGTTATTCATGTTTTCTTCTGTGTCTAATGCCAGATAACTGTCATCTTATCTCTGCGTTGATAAATTTGATTTTAAAGCTTCATTTACTTTCTGTAGCTAGCCTATCATCTTATCTCTGCATTGATAAATTAGATTTTAAAGCTTCATTTACTTTCTGTAGCTAGCCATTCATATGTGTTTATGTATGCATCTGCTGGTATAGTCAGTATTCTCCATCTATCCATTTAATCTACAAACTATTGAGCATTAGTGGTCTAAAGCCTTGTAAAGTTGAGGGTGTTCATGCATGTCTTGAGTGAAAACAATGTTGACACAGTCATCTGACTTGATCCAAACCATCATCCATTCCAATAGTTCTGAGAACGATATTGAAGATTTATATGTTACCAAGCATCTCTGAGCTACAACGTAGGAGAGATTCATGCATTTAAAGAAGGGTCCAGAATTTTATTAAGAACATTTACAAAGGATGCGTTATCGTAAATTTGTAGATGCCTTGATGGAATCATGGAACATGGTCTTTTCAATCAAATATCTTTTTGTTGATAATTTTTTATGCACTATTGCATTCTTTGGGATACTCATTGGTAGAAGATTGATTACAGCCTATTGTCACTAGTCAGATGAGCAGAACGATACACATTTGGTACTATTAGCATGTTTGCTAAATCTTTGTTCTAGCATTAGTGATAAGTTTATCTTTCATGAATTATGTATGAAATTTGTCATCTTTGTTTAAAGTATTAGTTGCACTATTGTACATTATCATAATAGAGAGTGGCTTGCTTTATATGTGATCATTATAATATGTGATATGTTTTTCACAATTCTTTCGATTAATTGCTTTTTTGAAAGAAATTATCTTACAATATATTATCTCTATATAGTCTATGATTGATTTATATCATCATATATTACATAGACATATTTTTATATTGCATAAAACCATCAATACCCCCAAGTTAGATTAAAATAGATTTAATTCAAAGTTTTGCATCTTGGAATAAAGTTGAGTTAATTTCTAGTTATGCTTTTGTGAATTATCAAAAAAAAATCCCACAAATCATATAAACCCAAGACACTAGGAAACTAGTCCCATCATATCCAGTCAAAGCCACTATCTCAAATGGAAAAGGAGCTATTCTAAGGTCTAGACCGGGTGGTTATCCCGCTTGTTGTTTCCACAAATTTCTTAGGCCTCAACATTTTTGGCACTAGAAGGAGGGCCCCGACTATGAATCGCATATAAATCTAAATCTCAAACTCGAAGCCTTCACAAGAGTCAATCTCCCTCAAAAAATCCTACAACTTCTCGATCACATCCTAAGTCACCCACTCAGAAGTTAGAGGTTGTACAAACTCCCCCATAATTTCCTGAAGTATCTCGACAGTTACCTTTTTCAGAATATACTCCAAAATCTCCTGAAGTTTAGTCTTTAGTTAATAAACTAGAACGAATATCTATTTCTGTTGAGAAGCCTGATAAACCCAAAGCTTTTGAAGAAAGTGTTACTTCATATTCAGAGAAACTGGTATGCTAACGCGATCAAAAAGTGATAAACTCGGAATACCTCCTTTTGAGTTTCCAATACATTCACAGCATAAGAAAGTTTTTGTGTCTATATCTAAGTCAAATATGAGTGAGGTCATATCAAAGTACCTTCCATTTACTCCCTCATTCACTACACCTCCATTCACATCTTCTCATCTTTCCATTTCTTCTACTCAAATAATTAGTGCTACCACAAGTAGTACTAGTCCAATTGTAAGTTCTACATCCATACCCACTACTTCTGGATCTGCTTCTATATCTTCTCAAATCCCAACTCAAGTTATCGCTAATCAGCCTTGGACTAATCCTGGTGTTGTGTTGTTTGTAAACCCACATCCTCTTCTTGATCATCCAAAGAAATGGTTACCCAAATACAATCCAGATGATGGTCATCTTGCTGAAGAACACATCAACAATTTTATGTAGGCCATGAATTTGAATGGAGTTGTGCATGAAGACATTGTAGTAAGATTGTTTCCCTATACTCTTAAGGATCTACAGGATCCTGGTACTTTTCTCTTCCAGTACGAATGATAACAGATTGGGTAACTTTTGAACAACTATTTCTTGCAAAATTTGGAGACGATAGAACTATGGCGTCTTTAATCAATGCCCTCTCTAACCTAAAAACAAATTTGGGTGAAAGGATCAAAGATTTCAACTCTAGATTTAACAAGTTATTAAAAAAAATCCCATTTGCTTCTAAACCTATTGTTGATGTACAAATAGAGTGGTACATTTGTGCTTTACCTTCTAATATAGCCATTTTTGTAGATAGAGCTGGTAAGGCTACTCTTTCAGAAAACATGAAAGAAGCCCTGTCTGTGGAAAAGAGAATTCTAGCCTTAGAAAAACGATCTGAGATGGAAGGTAAGAAATCTAAAAAATGACTTTCATCCAAGAATCAAAGAAGAAAACCCCAAATGATCCAATCAATCTTGAAGGTCTTAAAAAAGTCTTGAAAACTATGTCAAATGATATGATTGAAATAAAGAAACAAGTAGTTGAATCATCAGTTCCTAAGAAAACATATCACCCATACAATAGAAGTCCTACTTCGCCATCTCAACCTCTGAATGCGATTTCAAGTGCTAAATCCGATTAAGAGGTTGAATATGCCTCAGCAACTAAAGAAGAAATAGAGCCTGAAGAAGAAGTCAAATTAAAAGGATTATGGGACTTTATTCTCACCACTGAAGAAGAAAGAGAGGCTATGCCTGCATCTACAAGGAGAAAAACATCTGTTGATTCAACTATACCAAATCAGAAACAAAAATATCCTCCCACAAAGGAGAAAGTAGTGAATAAAAAATATAAAACTATTCAAACTGATCCTATTCCCCTAGATACTTCCAAAACTTTGATAGTTTCAGATACAGTGGAATACAATATAGTTGAAGACATGAAGAAGACTAAAACAAACATTTCATTATATGACATGACCAAACTCAAACAGTAGCAGAAAATCTTACTAAGAGAACTCAAGGTAGTTTTGTAGTTCCCATACCACCACTGGTTATAGCCCAAGCTGACAAAGATATGGGAAAACCCCCGTCACCTTCAAACAAGGTAAAACCAAATGATCTTGTTTTGATTGGTGATAGATCTAGTTCTCACACTCCTCCTTTCCTTTTGACTTATGAAATTTTCAATAAAAATGTTCATAATTGTCTCATCGATTTAGGCGCTTCTTTGAATATCATGCCAAGATCTATGTGTACGAGACTTAACGTCACCCCTCAAAAGTCTGTTGTGCAGATAGTCCAATTGGATAGAACAAAAGTCGAGGTTGTTGGAGAAATGTTATCAGTATCAATTAGACTATCATCTAGCCCAAAGGTGATGCAAGTGATTGATGTCTTGGTGGAAGACATCCCTAAATTTTATGGTCTTTTTTTAAGCAGGGATTGGTTTGAGAAACTACATAGATATTTTGCAACCGATTGGTCACACATGTGGTTACCATATAATCGTAAACCAAATCAAATTAGATTTTATCACGAAAAATTTATGAAACATACAGTCACTAAATTAGAAGGAGCGAACAAGCCTGTGATTTTCACTAATAATATTATCAAAAATTATTCTGTTGAATCATTCCTTGGCTTATTCAATGTGAAAATCTCACCTTTCCCAGAAAATACTATTACTTCTCAAGTTGAAATTTTTTCTCAATAAGACACTTCCAAATGTATTAATCTTAGTAATAAAAATTTAGATCATTCTTTGTTTTGGACTCTATACTTTGACAGTTCAAAATCAGACGATGGTGCAAGAGCAAGTTGCATTTTAATCAATACACAAGGAGAGAAAACAATGCTAGCTTGCAGACTCGAATTTCAATGCACAAATAATACTGCCGAATATGAAGCATTAATTCAAGGCTTGTAGAAAGCCATTATATTAAACACTAAATATTTGCAGGTGTATGGGGACTCTGAAATGACTGTTAAGCAAGTAAGGAACAAAATCCATTGTATTTCTGGACACTTGAAACATTATCAAGCATTAGCTCAGAGCCTTCTCATTTCATTACATTTAATATTTCAACAGCCCCTATATTACAAAACAGAAGTGCTGGTTTACTTGCTAATGTAGCATCTAAATTGATACCGTCAGAAGAATTTAGTCTAGATAGATTTTCAATTGAGTTGATTTTTAGGCCTTCCATTCCTGATAACATAACAAATTGGAGAGTGTTTAATGATGATACAAATATAATCGACTTTCTTTCATCAGATGGATATTATGAAGGTCAAATTGTAGAGGAACATGAACATGACCTACAGATTGAAAATAAACAGGATGCAAATCCAATTCCCAAATCTGTAGTCAAGATGGAAGATGTCTATGATTTAAAATATAGGTTTAAAAAGACCACCAATTCAAAAACACAGAGTTCTACTCTAAGATTTGATTTGATTAATCTTGGTACACCTGATAAACCTCAAAACATAAACCTAGGTTTGGGCTTAACACCCGATGAAAGGATGTCATTCATGAAGTTGCTAAGAAAATATAAAAATATCTTTGCTTGGGATTATTCAGATCTCAAAACATATGATACTTCTATAATGCAGCATACTATACCCATCATTTCAAATGACAAGCCTGTTCAGCAGAAGCTTAGCAAGATCCACCCAAACTTAGAAAGTCAAATTAAGCTTGAACTCAATAAAATGCTTAAAGCCAAAAAGACATTCAAAATGGCGTCAAACATGGTTCCTGTGAGAAAAAAGAATGGATACATTAGGATTTGCATAGATTTTAGAAATTTTAATAAAGCTTGCCAAAAGGATAATCTTCCTTTGCCTACCATGGAGTAGATTTTGAAGTCAGTTGTAGGTTCTGAATTGATGTCTTTTCTTGATGGATTTTCAAGTTACAATTAGATTATGGTTCATCCAGATGATAGATTAAAGACTACATTTAGGAAAAGGTGGGGAACATATGCATATCAAAAGATTCCATTTGGATTGATTAATACTGGCACTACATTTCAATGTGCTATGGACATAGCTTTTAGAGGACTCATCAACAATTCAGTTGTAATATATTTAGATGACATTATTGTCTATTCTAAACATAGAAACAACCATATCAGTCACCTAAAACAAATATTTGAGAGATGTGAGAAAGTCGACATTTCTTTGAATCCTAAAAAATATTATTTCACCTCAGCAGAAGGTAAATTATTAGGATTCATGGTATCTAAGAAAGGAATCTATATCGATCCCGATAGGATTCAAGAAATTGAAAACATTCCCTTGCCACATAACAAAAAATGATGCAATCATTTTTAGGAAAAATTAATTTTGTGAAAAGATTTATTCCTGATTTTTCTCAAATTGTCTTACCCCTACAGTCAATGATCTGAAAAAATTCAACTTTTAAATGGGGAAAAGATGAGAAAGATTCTTTTGAGTTGATAAAGAAAGCCATCATTGAGGCTCCTTTCTGAACAACTCCCAATTTCCTAAAACCATTTGTACTATACACATTCTCTTCTGATACCTCTTACGCGGCAGGTTTGACACAGCTAAATGATCATAACGTTAGAGCTATTTCATTATTTAGTTCTAACTTACAAGATGTTGAGCTAAATTATTCAGTTGTGGAGAAACAAGCTTTTGCTGTATTTAAAACTTTAAAACATTTCAGACCTTTTCTCCTAAAGACACCCACTAAGATAATAGTCCCTTACCCTGCTGTAAGGTAGTTGTTAATCCAACGAGAAGTAGGAGAGAAGAGAGCAAATTGGGTTATTGCACTTCAGGAATATGATGTAGAATACATCCTGCTAAAATTATTAGAGGTCAAGGTTTTTGCAGAATGTTAACCAGAGCCTCTCATTTACCAACAGAGGATGATTAATCTACTGAAGTGCAACTATTTGAGGTAAGCCTCAATGATTATGAATCAAAATACGTTGATCTGAATTTTTTCTTGAAAAATGGACATGCTCCATTATATCTCAATTATACAGCCAAGCATGCTCCAAGGCTTAAAGCAAATTAGTATCAATTAATTGATAATGTGTTATTTAGTAGAAACTATGATGTTGTATTATTAAGATGTTTAGAGAAACCTGAAGCTAAAAAGGTAATGTAGGAATTACACGACGGGCCAGCTAGAGGTCATTTCAGAGGAAATACCACAGCACATAAAATTTTGCATGTTGTGTACTATTGGCCAGCCCTTTTCAAAGATGCACATGAATATGTGAGGAAATGCAAAGTATGTCAAACCGTAGTAGGAAGAGAAAGGAAAGAAACACTCCCTAGCAACAATTTGAACAATGGGGGTTAGATATTATTGGTGAAATAACTCCAACCTCCTCCAAACAGCATAAGTATATTCTAACTGCAACTAATTATTTTACAAATTGGTTAGAAGCTATCCCATTAAAGGTAGTTAACACCCAAAACATTACATATTTCATTGATCAGATTATAATTACTAGGTTTGGTCTCCCATCAGCTTTAATTTTTGATAATGCATATTACTTTTCTAGAAATGCTATGGTAGAGTTTTCTTTGAAAAGATGTTTTAAACTTAAATACTCACTAACTATTATCTGCAAGGTAATGGGTTAGCTAAATCTACAAACAAGAACCTAATTAGAATTATCAAATGGACTGTAGAGAAAATTCATAAGAACTGGCATAAAGCACTAATATTTGCTCTCTGGGCAAATAGAATCACTCAAAAGGCCTCAATAGGTACTTCTCCATTTGTATTGGTTTATGGCAAAGAAATAATTCTACCCACAAACATAACAATACCATCTCTTGCTTTAGTTCAGTTTATTGATGAAAACCCTTCTTCTTCTCTTCAACTTAGACATGGTCAAATCCTTAAATTAGAAGAACAGAGGGAAAAGGCCAAAGTAGTACATGCTCATCATCAATAGATAGTTAAAGTTTCATTTTATACAACATCCACTAGCCCAAGAACTTTTGAAATTGGAGATCTTCTTTTGAAGTGGGATAAGGCATATGAGGAAAAAGTTAAACATACCAAATTCCAAAGACTATGGCTTGGTCCATTTCAAATCATAGAGAAATTAGGCCCATCCACCTTTTTGCTACAAGATTTGTCAGGTAGGAAACACTCTTTACCTATAAACGGGCAAATTCTTAAAATATATTTTTCTTAGAAGTTAATCTTTAGTTTTAAAATTTTAAGTTTTAGGAAAATAAAGATTGAATAGTATCTCTTTTGGCTTTCAAAATTTTAAATTTCTGATAATTAACTTGATTTTTCTCTCTTCTATTAATAAGAAGAGTAGAAGGATAATTATAAATATGAGATTTAAATAAACCTTATTTCTTTGGAAAATTTTGAATTTACTAAAGACATTTAGTTTTCGAAAAGACTCTAGATTTTATAAAGTATAGATGTTTTTGTACCAGTCAAGAAAAGAACTAGTAACTTAGCAAGGGTTCTCTGTAAAAAAGGTATTTACCAACTCTATAATTATCATCCATAACTCTTAAATGAGCCAATGATTCACCCCATCTGATAAAAAAAAAAAAAATCACAATGTAACAAAAATATTCAAAACTTAAAAGATAATGAGTCTCATCACGAGCTTGTTTATCATGATCATGGGAAAATAATTTAGACTGATATTAGCAATACTGCATATTATAACAGGGTAATAGCTAATGATTGAAACAATCAAAAGACAAGGGGTCTCATCACAAGCTAGCTTGTTCCATTTAAATTACATCCAGTGAATGGCATTGTTACCATCAAGTTACCAAGCCTAGACAATGGCTTTTAAAGATATTTAAAGTGAAAAGTAACATGAAAAAGAAACAAGTTCCAAGTGAAAGGAAATTGAATAAAATTTTGATTAAATTTTGAAATTAGGAATCAATTTCATATGGGATTATGAACCATTGTTGGTTAAAAGATAACCCTGTCAAGGCTATGAACACCTAGTGGTAGCAAAGGCTCTATCTATGATAAATGAGTAAAAAGCTATAAAGCCAATTTTAAGAGAATACCTACTTTATCTTTATAAATCTAAGTATTGACTGGTACAGACATTTATGTTTTATCACCTAAAGAGTTGATAGGTGAATACTTTATATTTCATAGAAACACTCTTTAATTTATGAATCATACAATTCTTATTCTTTCACAACTTCTCTCGTTTTGAAAGTTTGAGAAATGTCAAAGAAACTAATCAAAGATAGATGGTTCTCCCAAGTGAATCACCAACTGTTGTGCTATGCAACAACCACCCCATTTTTATTTATAATACAAATAGGGACCCTTTTAAAAATTTAATTTTCCCGTTTTCTTTTTGAATAAAATGCCAACTCTCAGAAAATTGTTGCTTTTCAAAGATCCCTTTTTTGAATCTAACTTAAAACATATTAAAGTCCTCATCGCAAATCACAAAATCACATAATTCCTTAGTAGCAAAGTTAAGCACATTCAAAACATTACCGATATGTGACTTGCGATTGAACTTTGTATGCAACATCCCGGTCGCATATTGCACATCGGAGGATATTATGGCAAGAGCTTAATTGTTACCTATTAAAACTCCGATATTGCAATATCCTGATATTTTGATCTTGTGATTTTGTGATATTGCAAATAGCATATCACAAGATCCATCAAACAAAGTTTCATTCGTGCTTTATCTTAAATATCCAATATGATGGATTTGACAGATGTTTAATAATGTTTTTAAGCTGGACACGAGTTAGGTCAGAATGATTTAATATGATTATCATCCCTATGCATGTCATCATGGTTGATTAATGTTGAACTCGCTCCTAGATCTTTTCTTACAAAGTTCAGTCATTTCATCAAATATTTTATTTTACGCAACAATTAATTGTTGTTGGTTTTAGTAGGAACTTCGCTCAAGCGATGTCCATTCGAAAGGTAATGCAGAAGCATACCAAGCAGTCTATCACAGAAACTGAAATCACATATATGCCGTCCATTTTTAGAGATACAGTATGCACTGCAGATGGAGGCGCCACTGCATGGCAGACTATCTATACTATGCTGGAGAATGAAAACCCTGAAGTAACAAACATTCGACCAACTGCTAACAACACAGAACTGTCAAGAGTGTAGTTCATAGACATTGCATGCTCTTTCCTTCACTGAATAGCAGGAAAGGCTAGGCTCTTTCCATACACAAATATGATAATATGGGTAGTAGAGAATACAAAAGTGGAAGACAAACTTATCAAGATAGCTAAAAACACAGTCTTGGGTTCTTTCATAGCTGAATATTTACAACAAATGTACAAGCTGCCTGATGCCTAGGACATTTATGAAAAACAATTTGTTGCAAATTTTGTAAAGGAAAATGAAGACCTATTTTAAATGATATAGGAATGGAGGAGAAGAGAAAATAAGTTCAAACAAGATAAAGCAGGTATGTACCCGATTGCTTTCTTAGCCAACCCTTATAATGTTGCAGCCTCTATGTTATGTGGTTTGTATGGTCTCCCTAATAATTCTAAGTTCTCGATCATTGGTTTCCTTTAATTGATGTTGTGTTAATTCTCACATTATGAATTGGGCAACCATTCTGTCTAATAATTTGGCCAAAGCAATTACCGAATATCGCCAAACCAAGGTTGCGTCCTCTAGAGCAGTTCCCTAATTCTTCATGTCTACATATGTCTTTGATGCTATTTGTTTCTGGACTCATTTTCCAACCATGGGTTGGAAATGGACTACCAATGATCCTAATCCTATTTTCCTAAGTTATGAGCAAATGTGGGAACAAGATTTTATTCCACATTTTCACCAACTATGCCATGGCGTTTTTCTCACCTTACATCAGTTAGTTTTCACTAGAAGATGTCTGAGATTCACAAAAGAAGCTATCACAGACCTACAAGAAATCGGAAGGTATTTCTTGAAGAGTCCTTCTCCTATATCAGGATATTTGGTAGCCAATATTTCCCACATGTCCTCCCTATGTATGTCTTGAATAAACTATTGGCAAGAGAAGTAGCATACCAAACAGTAGGAAATGGCATCACAAAAACATTGAAGGAAATGAAGAAATCCCTATGGCCAAATTTTCCCCTTCAATGTGGGTCATTTACCCTTCTTAATTATGGTCATGCATATAAAGAGTATCAGAATATGCAGTTATTAAAGCTCCCCGTTCTACCATCAAGGTCTTTTGATCCACAACAAGTAGCAAACAAATTCACCCTTTCAGTTAAGATCAGACTTGTAACTCATACAGTAGATGAGTTTGAAGATTTACTGGAATCAGTTGAGGACTTTGAGAAAATTCTGAATGCGGCCAAGACAAAGTTGAATCCATAGAAATTAAGAAGATTTTAGGAGTTTAGTGGACAAAGGTTAAAATATCTTCCACGAGAATTTTGAATTACTGATCATAGAATTGAAACCAAGTCTCAAGAGCATACTAAGCTAGGTACATCATGAGATCAGGAAGCAAAAACAGATGAATTAGAAAAGTTGTGGGATGCATTGCATGACAAACTACAGGATACCCCTAAGGTATCATCAACATAGGAACCCACATCATTTCAGACACCACCAGGGCAAATAGTAGCAATGACCATTGAAGGTCCAAAAACAAGTTTCCATGATACAAAGGTAATTCCTGTAGATCCAACTATGGAAATTGTCTTGAATGTAACAAATATCCCTCCTCTAGACATCTTTTACAACCCTCTTCATAAAGATGTTGTAAAAAGACAGAGGAAGAAGAGGAGAACTGAAACACCTTCAGAACATGAATTTATGGATGTCCTATGGAAGGACACACAAATAAATCCGACCGAACATTTTACTCGGCTATCTCAATTTTTTAGAGACTATGCTTCAACAACAATCAACAAAGAAATCAAAGTCTCTGTTTTTATTAAAGAAAAGGATGACTAGATCACACTATTACAGTGACAGTTAGATGAAGAAGGAGCCAGCGTGAACCATCAAGTAGAGGAGTAGCTTCATAAGCTACAACAGGATATGGAAGTACTGAGAATAAGTCATGAAAATGACTTATCTACTAAAAACAAACAAATCCAGGAGCTAAAGTGTGACCTAGAAAAGTATAAGGATATTCCTACTGCAGAGGAATTGATTAATGAGGCTTTAACACTGAATACTTTACTGTCAAAGAAAAAGCAGCTCTTCCTCCAACATATATCAAATATCATTCCACATCTAATTACTAGTGAGAAATTAACAAACATCATTATTGATCAAATAATTGAGTTCAATGAACTCAATTCTAAGATATCTGATTATATTGAGTGGCTGGATTCAGAAGAAGGGAAAAGGTCAAGTCTCTCGAATATCAACGATAGACATAAGGATATTTTATTCACTGATTGGGACTTACAGGTGAAACAGGCTGAACTAGCAATAGCCAAAGCATCGGGTATTTCAAAAAACATTATCAAAACAATAAATCATATGTTGCACACATCCAATCTCATAAAAGAGAGTGATCCAAAAGCACTTCCTAATCTTAAAGAATTAGATGAGAATTGGAAGAACAAGAATTAGCTACAGAAAGAAACAATTGAGGGGATATCAAAAGCCGACTGGGAAGAAGTATGGCAACTTTTGGTCAAACCACATAGTCAGATTATGAACTTGAACTACTCCTTGGATTCTGTTGGAGAGGTAAATCCCCTCTACGGATAGAGGCGATCCCTACTAGCCCAAAGGGGGTCTACCAACAATCAAACAATGCTACACTGCAGGTTCCTAGTTGTAATTAACAAGTGGGTAAAAGAAACCTACTTGGATTCCAACGCTATGT
>APFE031423250.1:22899-39483 GCA_000404065.3 Pinus taeda
TATATATATATATTGCAAAGCATAAATATATCGGATTTACAAAGGAAACAAGTGTTAAAGTTAAAGGCCCAAACCTGAAATATATATATTATGCTTTATAAAGTTTGTCAGGTCCGCTGCACCATAGAACTATGAACGTTGGGGTACTGCCGATTGCGATATGCGATGGGCGGACCCGAAACAGATATACGTTATGTTTAATAGTCCTGGCAGGTCCGCTGTTTGCAGAGTTTATGTACATTAGTTCCGCCGATTGCAATGAGCGATGGCGGACCAGACCCAAAATATTATATGTTGCATTTTATAAGCCTGTCAGGTCCGCGACCATCGCATAACGCTTATGACTTATGCCGATTGCGATTTGTGATGGCGATACAGACCCGATATTATATATACCATGTTTTATATTTCCAACGGGTCTGCTAATCGCAGTTTGTTAAGGTTTTGGGTTAATACCCTAGTTGATAGTGTCAATTGCGATTTATGATGAAAATTCAATGGAACATTGGATGGGCAGATCTGATAGATTTATGAAGCAGAGTTAATTCTTTTTCAGTTTCGCAGTTACTAAAGGTTTGCATTAGTTTCACTGGGTAAAGGGAAAAATCAGTATTAGAGTCGAATTCGAGGAAAAGGTGATTGTTCGGGTTTTTATGTTTTTGTCAATCAGATCATTCCCGACATATATATATGGACCCCTTTCAAAGCTTTTGGCACAGTTTACATATTTTTTGAGTTTTAATATTGTATATGTAATTAAGTTTAATAATTTCAAAGAGAAAACAATTTTATAACTGTTATAAAGCAGTTTATTAGCTGTTCCAAGAAATCAGTTCCACAACTGATTTGATAGAAGAGATAAAAGCATGAAAAGGGAATTGTAGTGGGTTGGTGGTTGGAATTTTGGAGAAGCCAGAGACTAGGCCACTGTATTCCTGATATCATCATTAATTAATGAAAGAATTAGAAGTTTCCATGAGTTTTTGGTTATAATTTTGTAACCTTCTATGTCATGTGTCATGTTATGTTTTCTTCTTTCAAGTATAGTAATGAAGTTGAAGGTCGTTATTTGCTTATGTAGATAAAGTTAAAATTCCTTAAAAGAGCGCTCCTATACTTGAAGTTCCCACCTTCTTTTCTAATTTATAGATAATAGTTTTTGTGAAAGACCAGCATATTATCTTTAACTTCTCCCAGAGTCGCAGATGGTAGTTTCTGTGTTAAGAAACATATTGTCTATGATTCAGTTCTCATTTCCATAATTCTTCTTAGTGATGGATAGTAGTTTCTGTGAAAGATCAACATAATATCTTTAACTTTTCCTTCAAGCTTTCTTCATTCATCATTTATATCTAGCAACAAATGGCATTTTGAGATGTTTTGGTCATACATGTACTAAGGGTTAAAGACCAAGTTTCCAGATCCTTCATTTAAAGACACAACATATATCTAAGTGACAGTAAATAATATTTATTAATGTCTTAAGCACAATTTCCCTACAGCTAGGAAATTGGTTTCTTAAGGAACAACATTAATTGGCGCCGTTGTCGGGGAGAGAAGACATGAATACTTTTCCTTGGGTTTTCAATATTTTCCTCTGGTTGTTCAGTGAGGAGGAAATACTTGGTTGTTTTGAATAAAAGCAATAAAAGGTGACTCCATTGTAAAAAAGATCACAGACTACAAAGCAATAGAATAAGAACACTTTTTCTTGGGTTCATTAAGTTTGAAGCTGATTCTTGAGAGTAACAAGTTTCAACAATTGGTTGTACATTCACATTTGTGATTTTCATTTACCACATTGATTGGCGACTCCACTAGACTTTGAAGTTTCATTTTCTAGGCTTTAATGGCTCTCCATGTATTCTTAGTCCATAAATTTGATCCATTTGATTTTACTAAGATCACTGGCTATCCTCATGATATGCCTGCATTTTCTGTGTGGAATGAGTATCTTCCAAAATTCAGTAGAAAGGAATATGAAGATCCAGCTCAGGATCTCCAAGAGTTTCATGAATGCATGGAGCAGCAAGGCATCATTCATGGAGATGTGAAGATGAAGTTGTTTATGTTTTCTTTAGACCTAGAAGCTAGGGCTTGGTTCAAGTCTTTGCCTCTTTCAAGCATTTCATCTTTGAAAGATTTCCATTCAGTATTCAATTCTTCTTTTAGAACTTATTATCCACACAAGTTTCTTTTTGAAGGTTTTTGTGAATATTATGATGCTAAAGAAACTTTAAAGGCTCAAGATAATCTTGTTGATGAAACTAATGATTTTGTTGATAATATATCAAGAGTTTAGAGTTATGAGCAAGTCTCTAAAAGTGAGGAACTATCATGTTCTCAAAATGATGTAGAGAGGGTTATAAAACAGTTTTCTTCAATAATCTCCCAAGTAGAGAATGGGTTGACTCTGTTCCAAGTAGATCAAGAGAGTATTCAGATAGAGGAAAGTTGAAGCATGCATCAAGAATTTATGCTCAGCAGTCGAGAGGAGGAAGAAATATTAAGTTGCAAATAAATCCCCATAGTTCTTATTTTGTTAAATTTGATGATCCTCCTATCTATAATGAAAATGGTTTAAATGGGGAATATGATGAAGCTCTTCAATGCATCAGTTGGGTGTTGAACATACAAGAAGAAACTAGCAAGTGGGATATGTTGGACAACAATATATTGAGCCAGCTATCATAGCAAAAGAGGTTATCTTATGTAAAAAGGAAGTTGATGAAAAGGTTGTGTATCATTGCATTGAAGAACACAATGATGCCCATGGGTTGAAGGTAAACAATCTATTTGAAGTTGATCATATGTCGCATAGTAATGTGAAAAAATTCCTTTTTCTTCCTGAAGTTACAATTACAAGTTATTTTCAATCAAACCTTGGAAATGAAAAGTGGAGACATGAAAGTGACATAGATCATTTTCTTAAAGATGTTATTGATTGTTCTATTAAGCATATTATCCCAATGGAACGACTATTTGGGCAAGAACCTTCATACAAAGAGAATTTCCTTTTTGGAGCTGATTAGGACCATATTTTCTCTTATACTTTTGAAGATCCTATGGAAGATTACATGGAAGAATTTATCAGTAGTCTACACATATCATTTTATGTATACTCTTCTAAATTTTTCTATGAGCTACCTTTATGCATATTTTATTTTTCGTTCAGGATGAATTGTATTTTAAAAATTCACTGGCAGAATGGTTCAAGATTATGCACTCAAATGCTAATCTGGTATCATTGGAAGATTGAATTCACCTAATTGAGGTCAGTCATGTACATATGTAGGGACTTGTACATAAATAAGCTCAGGTGTTAAGCATTTTCTTTCCAGTTGTAGTTCTTCAGTTTAATCATTAGTTGATGAATAAGGGTGACTTTCCCAGTTGGAAACTAGTTTGCAGAGGTGTCAGACTTCAAAACTGTCAGGTTTCAGTTGTCAGATTTCAGGGTTTTCACAGTTTTGGACTCCATTCCCAACTAAGGCTATTGATCTATGATTCTCAATATTTTGTTATCAAAGTGCAAGCATCTTATCACTGCAGATATTGGTGTGGGTTCACTGTACAAATTTTCAGACAGTTAAGCTTGGCGAAGAAATATGTGACTCCATGCCCAATGGATAAGGCACTAATCTACGGTTCTTAGTGCTTCTATGGCAAAAGCACTATCCCCAGGTGGAGCCAGATGTTGTAACATGCATTTTTGTTGCTTGGAGTATTCATTTTTCATACAAGAACTTGAAAATATTTCAAAAAATAGATAAAAGCAAGAGGAAGGAGTAATAATGGTATATCGGGTATGTTTTCTTTGTAAAGAAACAAGTAAAAATAAAAGAATCAGCGCCGGTATAGCTAAGGATTAAGCCAATGGTTATATATATATGTATATATATATGTATATTATATATGTATGTGTATATGTATACATGTATATATAACATATATACATATACATATATATATATATATATATATATTATTATATATATTATATATATATTATTATATATAATATATTATATATAATCTATACATATATACATATATATATATATATACATATTTACATATTCTACAATATATATATATAATATATATATATATATATATATATATATATATATAATATATATATATTATTGCGCAAAGCATAAATATATCAAATTTACAAAGGAAACAAGTGTTAAAGTTAAAGGCTCGGACCTGAAATATATGTATTATGCTTTATAAAGTTTGTGAGGTCCGTTGCACCGTAGAACTATGAACGTTGGGGTACCGCCGATTGCGATATGTGATGGGTGAACCCGAAACAGATATACATTATGTTTAATAGTCCTAGTGGGTCCACTTATCTCAGAGTTTATGTACATTGGTTCTGCCAATTGTGATGAGTGATGGCAAATCGGAACCGAAATATTATATGTTGCATTTTATAAGCACGTCAAGTCTGCGACCATCGCATAACATTTATGACTTATGTCGATTGCGATTTGCAATGGTGATCCGGACCCGATATTATATATACCATGTTTTATATCTCCGGCGAGTCTGCTAATCGAAGTTTGTTAAGGTTTTGGGTTAATACCCCAATCGATAGCTCTGATTGTGATTTGCGATGGGTTTCAGACCCGATATGATATATATTACGTTTTATAACTCCATTGCATCCGTCATGCCACAGTTTAGAAAGGATTGGGTTGATATAACATTTGATAGTGCCGATTGTGATCTATGATGAAAATTCAATGGAACATTAGATGGGCATATCTGATATATTTATGAAGCGGAGTTAATCCTTTTTCAGTTCCATAGTTACCAAAGGTTTGCATTAGTTTCACTGGGTAAAGGGAAAAATCAGGGTTAGAGTCGAATTCATGGAAAAGGTGATTGTTCGGGTTTATTTATGTTTTTGTCAATCAGATCATTCCCGACATATATATAAGGACCCCTTTGAAAGATTTTGGTGCAGTTTACATATTTTCTTAGTGTTAATATTGTATATGTAATTATTGAATAATTTCAAAGAGAAAACAATTTTATAACTGTTATAAAGCCGTTTATTAGATATTCCAAGAAATCAGTTCCAAAACTGATTTGATAGAAGAGATAAAAGCCCGAGAAGGGAATTGTAATGATTTGGTGGTTGGAATTTTGAAAAACCTAGAGACTAGGCCACTGTATTCATGATATCATCGTTGATTAATGAAAGAATCAGAAGTTTCCATGAGTTGTTGGGTATAATTTTGTAACCTTCTCTGTCATGTGTCATGTTATGTTTTCTTCTTTCAAGTATAGTAATGAAGCTGCAGGTCTTTATTTGCTTATGTAGATAAAGTTAAAATTCCTTAAAAGAGCGCTCCTATACTTGAAGTTCCCACCTTCTTTTTTAAGTTATAGATAATAGTTTCTATGAAAGACCAACATATTATCTTTAACTTCTCCCAGAGTAACAAATGGTAGTTTCTGTGTTAAGCAGCATATTGTCTATGATTCAGCTCTCATTTCCATAATTCTTCTTAGTGATGGATAGTAGTTTCTGTGAAAGATTAGCATACTATCTTTAACTTTTCCTTCAAGCTTTCTTCATTCATCATTTATATCTAGCAACAAATGGCATTCTAATATGTTCTGGTCATACATGTACTAAGGGTTAAAGACCAAGTTTCCAGATCCTTCATTTAAAGACACAACATATATCTAAATGACAAATAAGTGACAGTAAATAATGTTTATTAATGTCTTAAGCACAATTTCCCTACAGCCAGGAAATTGGTTTCTTAAGGAACAATAGGAAGCTTAGAGAGGCTTTTGAGATTGAAAGACATGCTAGAAAAATTAATCGGGATGATGGTTGGAAGTTGAGTAAGAGCTGGATTCCAACTCTCTCTCCATGATTCGCACCCTCCCCCCTTCTCCTCTCCTTCTTTTTATGTTTTCTTATTATATTTATTCATTATTTACCTTTGGTTTTTCACCATTTGGGGGCCCCCTTTTATTTATTATTATTAAATGATATTTTTTAACCTTTTTCATATTATAAGTGTCTTTTATTAGAATTAATAAATAAAATCCTAACTATTTTTGAATAATTATATTTTGATTCATCTTAAGCCCTATAATTCTTTATTATCATTTACATGAATCAATATATATAACCTCTTAATAATAAATGTTAATTTGTTCCCCTTTTAATTAATTATTGAATGTATAAATGATAAATTATTCTTACTCTAGTTTTTATAAAATTACAAGATCTGTATTAAATTTTTTAATTTAATTAAAATAAATAACCCATATAGTATTATTTTATTTTATTTAAAAACCATATAAATATTATTTTTATCTATAATTATTCCTAAGAGCTATTTGATAGTTAAATATACAATATCTTAAAAAATAACTCCTAACAACCTATTTTAAAAATATTATTTTTTACCTTAATAACTAATTCACTAACGACTAGTTTTGAACAACTAACTCTGTGATCCAAGATCTTTTACTTACAAATACATCAAAATTGCATATAACAGAATTAATTAACCATGGAAATTAAAAGCACGTAAAAAATGCGGAAATAATCAGAAGAACTCAAAAACCAAGACACAATGATTTGATTACGAAGTTTGTCCAATTTAGACTACGTCTCTTGGCCCTGCTCAATAGTGGGGAGGCCTTCAGTCAATTAGTGGCATAAAAGAGATATAAGTACAAGCAACAAGAAATTACAACCCTTATACCTACAAGTTTAAATATGGGTAGAGAATGGAGTGCCCAACTTCAGAAACAGACAGTACCATTAAACGTTTGGCTAAAAATAGTGCAAAAACACCTATTCATACTCCACGTTTGGATAATAGGGCCTTCTGCAACCTCTCAGAACCTCCCTATTGCTCAAGGCAAGGTCTGACCTGTTGCCAGGGTCAGGGTATGCTACGTGCATGTACTTCTGAACTATCTGTTGACTCCCCCTATGTTTTTCCAACACAAAAGTCATATATATAAGCATGGCGACATCCCTCAAAACCGGGGCAATTTTAACATAATAACCAAGTTTAGGCAGGTGGGATCAAGACGAAAGGTTATATGGAAACAACCTTGTAACAATAGTGAAATCCTATTTAAATGTAGCAAACCCATTAACCACGCTTAAGGCCTGACGACATGTCTATCGACGCTTTTAACTATCGGCGGAAAATCCAAAGCCAATACAACAGACACTTCTACGATATATGGACCCACCGGCTTATAGAACATAATACATAATATATTGCGTCTGGCTCCTCCCCAGAAATCACAATCGGCGTGGAACCCATTGGTGTATTAACCCAACTTCAACACTCTGCAATATGGTGGACCAATCGAGATTTATAAACCACAACATATAACATATCGGGTCCAGATCCTCCCACAAATTGAAATCGGCATGGGCTGGGGTGTAACTCCATGCTACCACTCCCCTCCTGTGAACTGCGATTGCGATATATATCGCATCGCAACTAGACTTCGCCAGGGCCTATTCGTATACTCGTTCCACCTCTGACCTATGATATGCGATATCACAATCGTAGCCAGGACCCTGCTAGGGCCAATTCTTAAGCCGCTTCTTCCTCTTGCACCGATATGCGATATGCGAGAACCAGTAGAAACTTGCCACATGGTGCTCCCTCATTCGTTGAGATTTTTTCCATGTCATCTTCTCCTTCCACCTGGACAAGTCAAACTCAAACTTGACTTTCTCTAACTTCATCATCTTTACTTGGATTTGAGTGTTGTTCACACTGTTGGAATAAGGATGAAGAGAACTTTGATCTGATGCTAAGTTTATCCAGATTCTTCTACTTTGAGTTTTGAGATTTTTACCATGCCACTGGTACTTTTTTGAAGATCCACCTAGATCAATCCTCCAGGATCCTCCTAGATCTACCTCCCCACTTAGAGCTTTTGGACCGCCAAAAGACCTTTCAGTCAATTGGCAAGTGAGGAAATTGTTCCCTCACTTTTTCCTTCTCCATCCATCGAGCTTTTCTTGGTTGCATTCCTTTGAAGCCAACATGGATATACTCCACATCTTCTGTTCGTGAAGTTCTGGTTTTTTGGTCGTGTATGATATCTTTGAGCAACTTATCTAGATACTCTGGTGAAAAATCATCCACTGTAGGAATCTGTGGAACCTCCTAGGTATCCATAATCAATGGAGGTTCATAAAGCTTCAGGTTTTCTAAATTTACCACTGAGTACATCTGCATATAAGTAAGAAAGTCAAGACAAAAAGCATTGTCTCCAATCTTTTCCAATATGGTGAAGGGACCATATCAGATGGGTCTCAACTTCTTCCCTTATCCCTTCATTCTATCCTTACTGATATGGAGCCATACCTTGTGCCCAACTTGAAACTGATGGTCAACTCAGTGCTTATCATGTCAAGCTTTATATCAAGCTTGACTCTTCTCCAATTTCTCTTGCACTGCCTGATGAATCCCCTGTACCCGCTGAATGAACTTCCATTCTTTTTCCCTATCATCTTGTCCATTTCTATCCTCCTCTTTCCCAAAGACCATGTCCAAGGGATCTCTAAGTAGATAGCCAAAACATGTCTCAAATGGTGAACTCTATGTATATGAATGTGTTGCTTGATTGTATGCATGCTACACATAAGGAAGTTGTTCATCCCACAACTTGGGATGTTTTCCACAATAGCCTCACAACAAGTGTACCATGGTGTGGTTGACAACCTCTATCTATCCATTGGTTTGTGGATGAAATATCATACTTCTTTTCAGCTTAGTGTCCATCATTCTCCACAAGCTGGTCCAAAAATCCCCAAGAAAGTCAGAGTCTCAATCTGCAACAATAATTGTGGGCAACCCAAAATGGACCCAAATATGCTGAAAGAAAAGAAAAGCAGTTTGCTCAGCAGTGACTTGCTTCTTACAAGGCATTAAAATACACATTTTACTAAATCAATCCACAACGACATAAAAATAGTCATGACCTTTCCTAGACATAGGAAAACCTCCTACAAAGTCCATGGACACACTTTCCCATGGTCAACTCGAAATAGGGAGTGGTGTGTAGAGCCCAAGTTTTCTATTAGAGGTCTTTGAAACATAACACAACACACAAACCTTTACAAAGCGAGTCACAATGTTTTTCATATGAGGCCAAAAACAAAACCCTTGCAAATGACATAGATTTTTCTCAATTCCAAAATGACCAGACACCAGAGAGGTATGAGCCTCTCTAATTACATGAACCCTTTCATCACTAGGTATGCACAGTTTGCCAAGGTGGTACACTAGATTTCCCTACAAGTAATAATTGTCCATCTGTGATCCATGAGTTGGTTTTGCATATATTTCTTTAAAATCACTATCATTAGCATCCTGTTCAGCATAAATTTCTAATGATAAAGAAACATTTTGAAAAACTATAGATGCAGAAATAGGAGGGCGAGAAAGCATATATGTTACTTTGTTGTTGATGTCGTTCTTATATCTTATTACCAAATGAAACTGTTGGAGGAATCCCATCCATCTAAAGTGACGAGCTTACTTAAGCTTGTTTTGTGAATAAAGATACTGCAAGGGCTAATGATCTATGTGGATGATGGTATCCTTGCCGATGAGATAGTGTTTCCACTTCTTTACACTCTGGACCAAGACGTACAACTCCCTGTCATACATAGGATAATTCACAACACCCTCGGAGAAAGTCTTCGAATGGTAACATACAAGATTTATTTACTATATCAATACAACACCCATGGCTTATTCACTGGCATTTGTTTCAATATCGAAAGGCTGTTGAAGGTATGGTAAGGCTAGCACTGGTACTGTGCTGATCTTCTCTTTTAGTGTGTCGAAGGATTTTTGCTATTTTCCTCCCCAATGAAAGGCTTGCTTCACACTAGTCAAGGTGTGCAAGGGGGCTGCGATAACAAAGAAGTTCGCAATGAACCTTGTCCAATACTGTAATGCACCCCAAAAAATTCAAACCTTTGTAATATTTGTGGGCTCAGGCCAATTCATAATCGCCTCCACTTTAGAGGGATCTATCCTTAATTGTCCATTATCAACAATGTGGCCTAAATAAATCAGAGAAGTCTTCCCAAACTCACACTTTGATAGTTTCAAATATAGTTTCTCATTCTTAAGAAAATCAAGCACTTTATTTATATGACACATATGTTCATCCCATGTCCTACTGTACACAGTAATATCATCGAGATATACAAGAACAAAATGATCAAGAAAAGGCCTAAATAAATCATTCATTACCCTCAAAAATGTGGCTAGAGTGTTGCACAGTTCGAATGGAATCACCATCCATTCGAACAACCCCTATTTGGTTTTGAATGCAATCTTCCAAACGTCCTGCTTTGTAATTCTAACTTGGTGATAACCACTATGCAAATCCAGCTTTATAAAATAAACAACATTTTTCAACTAATCTAACAATTCTTCAATGTGAGGGAGAGGGTATCAATTCTTCATCATGATCTTGTTCAACACCCTGTAATCTATGCACATTCTCCATGTGTCATCTTTCTTGGGCACTAACATGATCAGTGATCCACAAGGAGAAGAACTCGGTCTGATGAGTCCCTGATTTAACAGTTCCCGCACCTATTTCTTGATCTCCTCCATCTCGATAGAATTTCATCCTGTACATAACAACATTTGCTAAAGGAGAATCCTATTGTAAATGGATCTCATGTTGGATTCCCCATCTAGGGGGAAATCCTCTCGGTTCCTGAAACAATCCATCATAATCATAAACAATTTCAAATAATTATTTCTTATGATCAGGATTACAACCTTTGAAAGCGTTAGCCATCTTAGTCTCTTTCACTCTCACTATCATGAGCATGTACCCTTTTCTAGAACTAACTAGTCGTTTAATCTGTCCTACGCTTACAGGGCTAGCATTAAATTTTGTATGATGAGATCTGACTATATTATCTACCACATCCTTTATGAGGTGGTATTTGTTTTCATGCTGAAAGAAAACAACCTTCCTATCATATAGATATGGGCTTCCTAAGATGATTCCACATGTGTCCAAAGGCACAACATCTAATTCTACCTCATCAATTAATTTAGAAGCAATAACAAATCTGGCCCTACACTGCTTGGTGACCTGTAATTTGACTTTATCGCTTACCCAACCAAGCGGGTATGGACTCAGATGAGGCTTAGTTTCAAGGCCTAACTTTTTCACTAAGGACTCTGAGATTAAGTTTTCTTGGGAACCTGAATCAAATAGAGTTTCCACCTCTATATGTTTTATGACAACTCTGATATGGAATAACTCAATTCTCTTCCACTCATTACTTACAAGCTCATTCAAATAACTAGTACTTGCAACCGAATCAGAACTATCATTAATAGAAAGAGTACCTATTGTGCCCACGACTGTGATTAATGTCTTATCACCAAAATCTGATCCAAGGTCTTGTGTTGTTGCCACTGTCTTCTACTTTCCCCTTCCACCAAATCACATCGGTCGCAACTTCGGATGTAGCTTCCAACAGTGGTCCTCGTCATGACCATATTTCTTGCAATGAGTGCAAGACAGTGTCGCTTTGTCCCCTTTCTTGGCTGCAAAAATATTGTTATCCTTCCCTTTCCTTTCTTCTAGAATTTGCCATGATGATGTTTGATTGGTGCCTTTTTGGCTTGATCATCTCGATCATTCTTGCCTCAAATTTCAAGATGAATAGCCTTTACGCTGATCACATCAATTGTAGTAGGCTCGAACAATAATAATGAGTGTCTGATGTAACTATGTAGTGCACCTATATACTTAGTTAGTCTTAGGCACATCTAATGAGATGCCCATATTTAATTCTTGTTTATGAAATTCTCCAGTGAAGATTTGCACATTCTGGCCCTTACCTTGCCTTAGATATTTCCAGTCCATAAGTGCCCTTTGCTTATAACCCAAAGGGTAGAATTGGTCTTTCAACGTAGAAATAAAAATAGACCAAGAGGAAAAAAGGTTACTTGACTTTGTGCTACCCTTATGCAACTTTCTTTCCCAGCAAACGAGAGCAGTGTCGCTCAGTCGAAGAAATGCTAACTGGAGTTTCGCCTCATCTTCTTCAATCTACTCGGTTTGGAAATAAACCTCTATCTGTCTTATCTAGTTATTAAGTTTTTCTACACTACACTCTCCACTGTACATGGGCAAGTCAAACTTTATGTCTAACTTGAAGAACGATTTCTTAGATGTCTGCTTGGAATTTCGATGAGAGTGATGAGAACCATCACTTGAAGAAGGAGAGGGAGGAGGCTCTTCTCCACCACCTTCATGATTTGATGACCCATGGTCATCAAAATCCTTATTCTCATGCCCAAGTTCCTTCGCATACTCTACGAACAACTTGTCTACTTTCCCTTCCATATTGTAGACACCTTGTGGAAATTTTTTTCCTCTTCCCAACAAGCTTCTTCATCGGCCATGTCTCTTCTTCGTTGTCCACATCTTGCTTCATGATCAAAAGACTTAAGCAGTCCTTGTCCTTTTCGCAGCTTGTTCCAAGTTAGCATAAACTCATGCAATTCACATCTACAAATACTTGCTCTGATACCAAAACTTGATCCAAGATCTTTTACTTACATATGCATCAGAATTACATATAACAAAGTTAATTAACCATGGAACTTAAAAGCACGTAAACAATGTAGAAATAATCATAAGAACTCAAAAACCATGACATGATGATTTGATTACAGAGTTCGTCGAATTTGGACTACAACTCCGGGCCTTGTTCAATAGTGGGGAGGCCTTAATTCAATTAGTGGCATAAAGGAGATAAAATTACAAGAAACAAGCAATTGCAATCCTTATGCCTCCAAGCTGAAAGATGGGAAGAGAATGGAGAGCAGAACTTCAGAAAAAAATAGTACCATTGAAATCCTGGCGAAAAATAGTGCAAAAACACCTATCCAAACTCCCAATTTGGATAATCAGGCTTTCTGTAACCTCTCGGAACCTCCCTACTACTCAAGACAAGGTCTGACCTGCTGCCAGAGTCAGGGTCTGCTATGTGCATGTGCTTCTAAACTATATGCTGACTCCCCTCGCCTTTTTCCAACATAACAATCTTATATATAAGCATGGTAGCATCCCCCAAAACCAGGGCAGTTGTAACATAATAGCCAAGTTTAGGAAGGTGGGATCGGGTCGGAAGGTTATATGGCAACAACCTTGTAACAATAGTGAAATCTTTTTTAAACATAGGAAAACCATTAACCACACTTAAGGCCCGATGGCATGTCTATCAATGCTTTTAGCTATCAGCAAACAATCCAAATCCAATACAACAAACACTTCTGTGATATATGGACCCGCTGGCTTATAGAACATAATATATAATATATCGCATCAAGCCCCTCCCCACAAATCATAATCAACATGGAACCCATTGGCATATCAACCCAAATTCAGTCCTCTACGATATGGCTGGCCTACCGATATTTATAAACCATAACATATAACATATCGGGTCTAGATCCTCCCTGCAAATCGCAATTGGCATGGGCCTGGGTGTCACTCAATGCTACCGCTCCCCTCCTGCAAACTGCAATTTTGATTTATACAGCATCGCAACTAGACTCCACTGGGGACAATTTGTATACTTGTTCCACCTCTGACCTATGATATGCGATATCACAATTGCAGGCGGGACCCTACCGGGGCCGATTCTTAAGTCGCTTCTTCCTCTTGTTCTAATATGCGATATGGGGCCCCAGTAGCAACCTGCCACATGATGCTCCCTCATTCGATGAGAATTTTTCCATGTCATCATCTCCTGGCACCTGGACAAGCCAAACTCAAACTTTGACTTGCTCTAACTTCGTCATGAGGACTTGCATTTGAGTGTCATTCACACCGTTGGAATGAGGATGACGAGCACTTCGATCCAATGCTAAGTTTATCTAGATTCTGCCACTTTGAGTTTTGAGCCTTTTACCATGCCACTGGTACTTTTATGAAGATCCACCTCGATCTATCCTCTAGGATCCTCCTAGATCACTCTGGGCAATGATCCATCCATGCTATTTATTTCTAAAGATTGATTGATTTTTTCACCTTGTCCTCAGGATGAACCACATTAGTTGGTTTGAAACATCAACCAAATCCTAATGATGTGATTATTCCGAAAGACATTTATCTACATTTTGGATCACAAAATTCTTAGATATAACATGATTAATTGTTTCTATTGATGAGTAGAGTAGTTTCAAGTCCCTTTTTTTAGAAAATTACATAAGCAGTTTGAATCTACAAGGAATTTATACATGCTAGATAACATTAATATGCAATAGGTAGAGGTCCTCATTTCCTTGTATCTCAGTTTTCCTGTAGACATCATTTCGTTTAGTGTAAAATCCTTCAGGTATTTAACAGAGAGAAACAACACATAACCATGTTCTAGGCATGCCTTATAATTTAGGTTAGGTGTTAGCCCCACTATGTTTTCTTATGCACTTTCATTTGCCTCGACCCGAATTTTCTTATAGGCTCGACTTAAATCCTTTTCAACTTATCTAGGCCCATTTTATTGATTTCAATGTCGAAGACCAAATATATAGGAAAACACTTCACAAAACAACCCCTTGACTCGAACTTTGAGGCTCTACCACATTATTAGCTTACGTCATGCTAACATCATTTGGGCCACGTGGAACCTTCTGTATGGTGACACTTGTCACCTGAATTTGGCCCATTAGGCCACCCAAGAATATTGAATCTTCCTACCACGTGTCCTTTGTACTATCACATCACACTAACATCATCTACCACGATGCTTGTACCAAGTCCCCCATAGGTCAGGGGTTAGGAGTTGGGGTGTTCTCCTGCCAATTCTTTTGCGTGACTCTGACCTCCGACTAGGCCCAAATTTCGACTTAGACATGGTCTCACATAGGTCAGGGACAGGGGGGTTTGCTATCCTCTCCTACCAAATTTTCTACATGGCCCCAACCTCTGACTTGGTCTGACTTCCGACTAGGCCAGACTTGGTTCAAAATATGCCTAAGTCCTGAGGAATGAACTTCTCTATCTACAAACTTAACTACCTGTAACTCTTGCACCATATTGCCTTTTCCAGACTTCAACATACCATTGGAAAAATATTCTAGAGCCCTATCCAATGAAGTTATTGCTAGATACATCTAAGCTAGTCTCCTGAGACATAATCTCCTCCAAACTCTGGGACTTCCAACCTGTTGATGCCTCGAAAATCGCTGCAAAAACATTGGGGAAACCACCCGTTCTGGACCTTAGTGCAGCTCCTTTTCCGTTTGGGGTAGTGGCTCTGACTGGGGATAATGGGAGCAGTTTCCCAGAAATAGATAAATGGGATGGGTGAATGATTTATAGATAACACTAGCGGTGAGCGCAATGCTAAAACTATTGACAAAAATATAAATAAATGAAACTATCCCGGGAATCTATTGAGCTCTAAAGCGTAGCGTTTGATGTTCTATGTGTAAAAGACAAGCATATAGATGATTGTATCTTTATAACATAGATATTAATTCATTTGAGATTGCTGTGCCCAAATAGTTAGGCAGAGCGATTGAAGCGAAATTACCACACTTTAAACATATATATCATTGTCATACACATGATTAAAAGCAAAGGCACATCACCAAACATCCAATAGTGGAATGAATAAGATCTGCTGTTATAGTGCATGCATATAATCAACGATAGCAAAAATAATTACATAACAATTCATATAAACAGAATGAATTCAGACATAAATAAAAATACCATATGAGCTGTGTGACACCCCCAGATATCAATCACTATGTGAAGTTCTTCCTTTAACGCAAAAACATTCTTTAATCAACGACAATAGTGCACAATTGTATAAAGAAACTTCCTCATTAAAGTAAGAACAACTGGTCGAGTTTCATAAAAGAATATTGGCTGAAGCACAGTAGTGCAAACTTCAGCCTGTTAAGTCTCTTACAAAATTTTACGACCCTTTCTAAAAACATGAAAGGGTCTATAAATAAAATACTAATTTAAATATCTACTAAACAGAGATGCTACTAAACTGATATCAATAAATTTTTGATCCTATTTTGGCTAGCGATCTGGCGAGCTGGAGGGTGATTCATTAAGTCAGCTGCTTTCCTTTGAATCTGAGCTGATTTATTGCAAGCATTGGCTCAACTTCCGGAGGTTTGTTGAGGCGCGAACTGAGCTGGGCAGCATAGGTAGCATCTTGAATATCGGGGATCATACACCCGATTACATCTGTTAAACACTTCAGGGCGGCTCTTTGTGTATGTGGCTTAATTAGGAAAAGCCAATATGCTTCCAAGTTTAAACTATTAACCCCGGCGATTAATCTTCCCTTTTCTTCTAACTCAGGGTAACATGATCGCTCCAATGTATTTGTTGTTGTCATCTTTCCTGGTGTACATTGGGAAATCATATTCGCCAAGTAGAGAGTGTTGTTGACTAAATCAACTAGATTGCTAGAAGTTGATCTACATCTTGAAGCTGTTCTCTCTGCTTTCAACACCTGAGTGTGCCATTCTGTGAAAAGTA
>APFE031423250.1:64129-86460 GCA_000404065.3 Pinus taeda
GTGGCTACTTGGGGTGGGTGGAATTATTAGTCCAATGATGGGCTCATCTCTGGCTTGCTTTATTTTGTCTTCATTGATCCTTTCTTGATCCATATTTTCATAGCTCTAAGGTTCCTCAAATCCCGTAGACCTGAAGTTCATCTTTCCCATAGAAGATTCCTATGGTCTAGAGTATCCTAGACTCGTTTTGTTTCCTAAAGACATTTGACTGTTTAGAATATGATCTAGATTTCTTATTCCTTCTACAAATTTTTCATTTATACCTTTCTCAATCTCCACTTTCTCAAGTTCATTTCTTAGAGATACAACCTTTTCCTCGAGATTCTAATAGTTTTCTTCCTATTCATGGATCAAATAATGAAGAACTTCTTCCTTTCATTTAGCTTCTTCTAATTTGAAGTTCAAGGACAAAATTTCATCTTTGCATGTCTTTGAGATTGTTTCCTTCTTTACCTTGAACAAATCCTGTTTTAAATGCTTGTTCTCTTCTTCAAGTTTCTCACATGTTCCTTGTTTTTCTTCTAGTAGAAGAGCTAAACTATCTTTGCTTTTAATGGCTTCTTCAAGTTGTTCTTTTGATAAATAAAATCCTTATTGTCCGAGTTGTACATACCTTCTTCAAGTTGTTGCATTTTTTCTTTTAGCTTCTTGTTCTTTCTCCTGACCTTCTTTAACTCATCAAGAGCATTGATGAGTTCCCCTTGAAAGTACACTACTCCTACTTCTTCTTCTTCTTCTTCTTCCTCTTTAGAGTTAGTAATATTTTGTTTCTTGGAGTCTACTCGAAATTCCATGATGATCTAGGTGGATATTGGTGGCCACCCACCTATTCCACGTACACCCCCAACACTGTCTCTTTTAGTTTTTCGGTTTCCTTAATTGTAGCACAATTTACTATTTTTGGTAGTTTTTCGGGTCCTGAACTTCTAGAGCCATTTTGAAGCCCTAAATGACGTTTTTAGGGAAAATGGAGAGACCAAAAATGCCCCAATCAAACTCACCCATTTGTTTTTTACCTTCTCTTCGAGATTTTTGAAACGGGGTATTATGATAGCCAAACGGAGATTGTATGCCAAAGTTACGATCCATGGAATTTGATGTACCAATTTACCCAAAAATGGCCCACAGTTTTGGCACTTCATCTCCTAGGGTTAGGTTTTTGGATGTTTAGGGTTTTCCATTGTTTCTCAATAATAAATAGGCCTTTGAGCCTCATTTTAGCATAGTTCAGAGGCATGTAGCTACCACATCTCTTCTCAAAGATAAGTTTTCATTGCCTGAGCTAGTTTATTTTCATTATGTTTGTAAGCATATTTCAGTATTTTGATATTAATTAAATGAAGTGTTATTTCTACTGCATTTATGTATTTATGGTTATATGTGTAATTTGTTTCATTCCTATTTAATTTCGGATCAGTGGTATTAGAGAGATCTGTTCTTTCTTTGTTCTTATTTGCATCTCCCCAATGAGGTTAGGGTATAAGGAGTTAGGGTTCAGTCTGGTTGAACCTTTGTAAGACCAGCCTCACAAATCCTGACGACCTCCCATGGTGGAAGAAAATAAAGATGAGGGGTAGGATACCCTTTCAAAATATTGCTCGAGGAAGCACTCGAGCGACAGAGGAATGCGATTATGGATAACTTTGCCTAGATCCTTCGAAGACTACCCACAGTTGACACATCTTCATCTAGCAGCCACTATGGATGCGCCACTCCTTTTAAGGTACAATTTAACTTCGATATTCCCGTATTTGAGGGCTAGATAGATGTAGACACCGTAGATAAATGGTTGAATCCGTTGGAAGGCTATTTTTCAGTTCATGACTTTTCCAATAAGGAAAAGGTTACTTTTTCACTTCTCAAAGCCGCCCCACACGTCAAGGACTGGTGGGAAACCTAATGTGAACAAAAGGATGAGAGGGAATCCTTGATGAGTGTCAGTATTGTAGCAAGGATGTTGCAACTCCTGGGCTACCAGCTTTACTTATCAACCCGGGTTCATACAAACTTGGAGGTGACAGTGCTATATGCACAAGTAAAAGTGAAGGTTCTGCTTGTTGTCACTATTCATCTTGAGAGAGACCCTAGGGGTTCCAAGCCAGACTTCTATAGAGTCAGAAGAAGTTTGATTCTTTGATGGAAGAAGAGAAAATCTATTCTAAGAGAGCTACTCTACTACATTAATGAAGAAAACAACATGTAATGTAAAATCACATCATATCATAATTAACCATTTAAACAAATATGCTAAGAAGAATTGATAAATCAACACTAACCTAATGTTGTTATCTTAGTTACAGAAGTAAAGAGCATCGAACCATACTAATGTGTAAGCAAGGAAACTAAACTAAATATGTTTTTAGTTTTTTGGTTTTTTTGGTAAAATCAAGCATGCAATTTAATTGCTCTTGTGGATGTGGCAGGTGGATGGAAGGTGGTTGAGGATGGCTAGAAGGGCTATGGAGTGTTTGGATGGTGTGGAAGGGTCCTAGGAGGCCTTTGGTGAAAGGAAAGGAACTGATATAGAAGATTAGGTTGAGAACGAACTCATTGTGTAAATATTTATTTATTAATACAAAAGTGTGATTTCCAAGTTTGTGTGGTGTGTATTGAGTAATTGAATTATGAAATGTGTGTGGACTAGAGTAATTCTGCATAACATAAGTGTGCAGAGAATTTAAAAAGAATATGAGAGAGAGGACAGTGCTCAGAAGAGTATTGTGATGATCGGACAGTGTTGGAGTTTGATTGAATAACCAAATCAAAGCTCAGGAGTGGTAGCATTTAAATAATACACAAAACAAAGTTCGAGAAGGAGTCAAGCGGAAGAGAAATCGAAGATCAAAATCAGTGAAAGGAAGAAGTAATGAAGCAGTAGTGCACAGGAACTGTTGGATCAGTCGGATCAACGAACAGGTTTAACAGAAGATAAGCGGTGGAGATCTTACCGCAGGAGATTTCGTTAATAGATGGATGGATCACATCAAGTCACGTGTCGAGAGAAGGGTGGAAAACGTGTAGAATGATGGAGCAGTCTTTGTAGGTGGTGAGCAATATCTCGCATGCCCTAAAAGTTGTAAGCAGAATTCCTAAATTTCACGCTATTAGCCTAAGTAGGTGACCTGTAGCACGGGAAAACCACTTTTCTGACGCGCTTTCGGTCGGATATCGGTCGTACAAGACTTCACGCAATATTGTGGGATTGATCAACGGTGGAGATCGGCCAAGCTAGTTGGCGAGCAGGTGACACGATCGAGAGGTCTTCATAGGTGGTGAGTAGTATCTTGCACACCCTAAGTGTCATAACCATTATTCCTAAATTTCACGTAATTAGCATGAGTGGGTGACACGTAGCATGTTAAAACCACATTTCTCATGCGCTCTTAGTTGGATATCGGTCGTGCAAGACTTCACGCGAAATTGCGCAATAGTCTTTGGATCATGCGGGATTGATCAACGGTGGAGATCATCCAAGCTAGTTGGTGAGCAGGTGACGTGATGGTCGTTGGGTCAAGTGAAACATATCAACGGCAGATATTTGGAGCACCTAAAGTCAAATGTTGAAATGAATACGTCAGTGATGCGACACGCGGTTAACAATGATTGGTGAGGTTCGATCTGTATTGGACTGTAAGGAAATCCATGGGTATAATTTGATTAAGATGTGATTTATTAGCTTCTGCATATATTATGCATGAAGAAAGTGCTTAAGGAAATGAGAATATGAGTGAGATATTATTACAGAAAGGGAGTGATGGGAAAAGATGACAATGAAATGAACCAAGTATTGAATCAAGACAACAAACTCCAAAGCTCATGCAAGAACTAGAAATCTGTGTTTTTGGGGTTGCTAAAGCGTCTCTTCCTCAAGTCATGGTCCCAGAGAGAGGAGGTGAGGCCGAGACACCTGCTAACAACCTTATGGGGAACTTTTTCTCCTTAATAACCTGCTAATTGAAAGAAGGCACAAATGGAAGCAAACTAAAACACAACCAATATACTCTACACTGTTGTAATGGAAATGTCGCTACTTAAGCAAATGAACAATTAAACCATGAACCTATGCTAGCATACATGTACAATAAAGAGGAGCCTTGGCTGGTAGGGTTGGAACCTAACCCAAGAGTTTCAACCCTCTGAGTTAGCTCAATGTTGGCTCAAAACAAAACTCATTCTTATTATCAAAACCATGGATTGCATCAAAAACTGTCACAAGTCTTGCAGCTCAAAAATAGAGTCGAGTTTTATAATAAAAAATCCAAATCCTATGAAGTTCCTAGGCCTCTCTACTTATACATCTGAAGTCTCCAACGACTTCCTTAAAATTAGGGAGGCTCGGCTCCCAAACTCGAGATAAACTGGTGCTTTGACTCTCACTTACTCGGCTACCTTCTAGTCCTCGTGATTTGGTTGTTTGCACTCCGAGATGATGGAGGAATATTCGAATGGGGGGTATTAAATGAGGAGGATTTACCTCCTATAATTCCTCTCCCTTGTACCAATCGAGTTTTGAACAAGGTCTTTGCCAAAATTCCTTGATTTTATCCTTTAATCCTACATTAAATGTACATTAGACCACAAAGCAAAATATCCAACTCTAGCTCATCTCATAAACAAAATATAATCAAACGTATTAAGCAAGTTGTGATAATAGTTGGTTTGAATAAGTTAGGAGGTGAATTAAGGCCCATATATTACCCAATGATGAGGCTCATCAATCCTCACAGTTTTTAGCTGCACCCACTTGGGATTCTTTTTGAGACGCCATCAGGGAACAATAATACCCTGTTGGGAGCTATGAAGATAAATACATAAAATGGACCACACTACGGTAGGAAGGGACCAAGATATGTTGGAGTTCACAATATTTTCCATACCCTCTGCACAAATTTTGGTATTAAGGATTCTGAGAGGAATTTGGTACTCAAGTACCGCGACTATCTACACAAGTACATCTAGGATGAGATGGAGTTCCTGGAAATCTCCTTGCTTGGCAGGACATACCAATAGACTATCAAGATTGAGCAAAAGTTTAAACAAAAAAAGCGAGACTTTGGATCTACAAATATGAAGCAAGGAAAAGGTGCCCCCAAAACATAGATCAAAGGCCAAAGCCAAGGCTTGGTGACTGAGGAAAACCCACCAAAGCCACAAGCAAAGAAAAACACCACAAAGACAAAGGAGGACACAAGAATATAGTCTGAGTTCCATAAGAGCTCCACTCACAGCACAAGTGAGTGTCACACCAAGCAGTCACTGGTGGCCGAGCTGAAGGCTTTTGAATCAGAAATATGTTCTGACACTAAGTCAGAACCCGAAAAGGGGAATGACAAAGGGAAATAGATCGTTGATGCAGAGACCAATGCCACCATGGCCACCACCAAGATCCAGAAGAATGTGCCTGAAGATTCAGAGGAAGGGGAAAACCCCTTCCACTCACGGATATAGGTCAAAGGTTATCTGTTGCAGTTCATTATCGATAGTGAGAGCCAAAAGAACCTCATTTCAATAGAGGTCATGAAGTGATTGGGCCTACCAACAAAAACACATCTATAGCCAGACACCGTCGAGTGGCTTCACCAAGGACGAGATCTTCTCGTTAGCCAACAGTGCCACCTTCCCTACATCAATCCCTTCACAGATGAGGTACTGTGTGATGTTTCTCCTCTTGAAGTTTGTGATGTATTATTAAGACAACCATACTTGTGGAAGTGGCATGCTATATATGAGACTAGACCTCGCTCTCTGATTATTACTTTTGGAAATCAGTTGTACATGATATTGGAGGTAGCCTCGCTTACTTCCATCTCTTTGATTGCTGCAAAGCAATGCGTGAAGATCATTTCCCGGACCAGGAAATTTGTTTTCCTTATGATTCACCCTTAGGGATAGAAGAATGTTATGGCCACAACTTCCATATAGGTGTCCTCCGCATAGCAACAACAGATGGACAAGGTTGTGGAGTATAGGGACATTTTCGCCTCACCTACAGGGGTACATTTTCACTGTCAGATCAAGCACTCCATCGATCTAACCTCGAGCGTACCACTACCCAATGGATCGATCTATCGATGCTCTGTTCTAGAGAACGATGAGATCAAGAGACAGATTCAGGAACTGTTGCAGAAAGGGAAGATCAGGCCAAGCTCATCACCTTGTGCGAGCCTAGTTTTATGGGTACAGAAGAAGGATGGGACCTAGAGACGTTGTATTGACTCTGGATTGATGACCTTTTGGACCAGCTCAAGGGTGCCAAATATTTCAGTAAGATTGAATTGAAGTCTGGATATCACCAGGTGCCTATCAAACCCTTCGATGTGTGTAAGAATGCCTTCAAATCCAAGGAGGGCCTTTTTGAATGGTTGGTCATGCCTTTCAGGTTGACGAATGCGCCCACAACCTTCATGAGATTTATGGATGACATCTTGCACCCTTCACCAATGCATTCGTGATGCTGTATTTAGATGACATATTGATATTTAGCCAGAGTTGGGAAGAGCACCTCCACCATATTTGACAAGCCCCTCAAACCGTGCGACAACACAGCTGTGTGCCAATTTGGAGAAATGCACTTTGGGCATGACCCAGGTTCAATATCTAGGGTACATCATTGATGAGAAGGGTGTGCATGTGCACCCAACCAAGATACAAGTCATTCATGATTGTCCAACACCAATCAGTCTAATATAGCTCTACAACTTTCTAGGTCTTTTCAATTTCTACCGCAAGTTCGTGTTGGGATTCTCTCATATCACTTGGCCTTAAGTCAAGTCACCAAGGGTGGAGCAAAAGCAAAGTTTTTTTGGTCCAAAACGCAACAGAAGGCATTTTTTGAGTTGAAGCATCACCTCTTCTTTGCACCAATTCTCACATTACCAGACCTACAACAACCATTCGAGATTGAGACAAATTCCTTTGACTATGTTATTGTGCAGTTCTTACTCAACAGGGGCATCCAGTGGCTTACAACAATGAGACACTTTCAAACACAATCTAAAAGTATACTTATGAGAAAGAAATGCATTCCATTGTATAGGCATGTTATTAGTTGAAGCATTAAATTATGGGGAAGGAAACAGTCATCCACATAGACCACCAACCCCTGCAGTTCATACAGACACAAGGGAAGTTGCAGAACGATCACCATCAGAAATGGTCCACATACCTACAAAAACTCCATTTCAACATTTAGTACAAGAAGGGAAACACCAATAATGTTGTAGACTGCCTCAAACGACCAAAAATCATGGCGTTGATCACTGTTCTCAACTCCTATGGGCACGAGAGTTCGGGGTGGCCGCATCTTTATGAGAGCGATCTAGAATTTGGCAGCACATACTAGACACTCTTGGAAGTTAAGAAAGTTCAAAATTTTCACCTCTAGGATGCATTGTTATGCCACCTGGGACACATATGTGTTCCTTCAAGAGAGCATGCCAATAGTATTTGGGAGGCACACTACAGTCGAGTCGTTGGACATTTCAGAGTAGATAAAATAGTGGCAGTACTACAAAAGTTTTTTTCTTGGCCGAACCTTCATTAGGATGTTGGGAGGTACATTAAATCCTGCACTGCCTGTGCCATTTCCAAACCAACCATCAAGAATAAAGGCTTATATACTCCTCTACCTACTCCTAGTCGACCTTGGGAATCCATCTCCATGGATTACATGTCGGGCCTTCCTTCTACTAAGCATGACAATGGTTGTGTTTTTGTGGTCACCGACAAATTATCTAAGATGGCCATTATGGAAGTCTATAAGAAGAGTATCACAATAGAGGCCACTGCTAAGCTCTTCTTTGAGTGAGTGTGGGTACACTTTTGGATCCCACAATCCATTGTCTCTGATCGAGACAAAATATTCCTAAGTGCATTTTGGTTAAGTTTTTGGTCGATGTTGGATACCAAACTCACTAAGTCCACGACTTTCCATCCGCAAACTGATGGCCAAACAAAAGCCATCAACATGATGATCGTACACATTATACACATGTACAACTCGAAGCATCCATGTACATGGGATGAAATCTTGCCTTATGTTCAACACAACTACAACAGAGCTCTCCACAACTCAACAAGTTGCAACCCCTTTCAGGTAGGGTTGGGATTTTAGCCATTATGTCGCATTGATGTGGACATATCATTTGCAGTTACTCACACAGATTTAATTCATGTCCATTCCGAAGCTAACATAGCTAAAAAATTCATTGAGAACATTCAACACATTCGCTAGAAGGTCCATGATATATTGGATAGATTCAATGATAAGTACAAGCAACACCATGATAAACATCAGGTATCGCACAAGTTCTAGGTGGGCGATAGAGTTTGGCCACATTTGCAGAAGGAGTGCCTCACTGGACCCCACCGCAAGTTTCGCCCACTCTGATATGGGCCATACACCATCGCCAAGGTTGTAAGGGACAATTCCTTCAAGCTTAACATTCCACCATTCCATGGTCTTCACCCAGTGTTCAATGTAGATCACCTTCGGCCATACTTTCCATTGTTGGCTTAAGGGGACCTGACCCAAGTTTGGAGTTAATTAGCCAAAAAAATCCCTGTACTACTGGCCCTTTCGGCAATAGTCCGTGGAGTGTAGACTAAGGTCTCACTCGAAGTAGTATAGGGGGATGCTGGAACCAAGTTTCCACACCCTTGAGATCTCTGAGGGGTCGATTTAGTCCAACAGTGAATACCTTCGCGCAAGTGACTTCGTGCACTATCCTGACCTGCGAGAACTTCCCGATTTGTTATAATCACCTTCGTGCAACCCTAACTAGGGGCTGAGGTGTTTTTGCGCTGCTAAAGTAGCGATCTACACTATTTCCCCAAGTTACACCATGTATCTTACTTATCCTCTTATAACAGTTAGTTATCTCCACGTAAATAGATACTTTATCTTATATTCACTTTCTCAACACATTCATATAAGTTAGCGCATCATATAAGCAATAGAAATGCAATCTATACCCAATACATTCAATGCACAAAATAGGAAAAAGATAGACATAAATGATATAAAACTTATCTTTATTACTTCTCCAAAGGTTACAGACTCGAACCACCCTGCGCACTCAGTTGCAAGGGTCCGCACACTTAGGTGCAGACTACTAGGCCTCTACGCACTCAGCTGTAGAATCTTCTCCTACTCTATGACCCAAATACTCGACTCTACAATTAGATAAGACTCAATTCATCATCCTTCATTCGACTTAGAGCCTCGCTCTATTTATACAATCCCATGGTCCCCAGACCATGGGTGGATTTCTAAAGCCGACATTACCTTACAAAAATGAGGGCGGACAACCCTATGACTTATTTACAATCTTCACGCTCCACACCCACAAAACGTGGAGTCTTTTCATCGGATTTGGTAAAAATCTGGGCTTTAAGCCCCAAAACTTGCCTTGGGTGATTCCATGCCCAACAAGACCCCAACACAAACATCGTGACCTACCCTCGAATCACTCTGTCAGTGCAGAGATCTTCGCGTCAAGACCTTCCAACTCTATCTGAACTGCTGCAAGATCAACAATGCATTGAGAAGCTATCTATTGTATCTCCTACATGCACTATTCAGAGACTGTTGTATCTGAACTACTTCCTTGTATCTGCTCATGTGTTCCTTGCATCTACATGAGCTTGGCATTGATCAAGGTTGTAATGAAAAATGCCTCCTCAATCCAAGGCTGGACACGCGCCTTCAAAACCACTTCTTTATGTCACACTACATCTACCTGCTCCTTAAGCGCTTTGGCCTGTTACATCCGCGCAAGCCCTTGTGTAAGGGCCACCATCTACGCGGTCCCTTTTATATCATCATATCTTTGCTGCAGCTCACGTGTCTCTGTTTCTAAGTTCTATATGTTCAGGTCTTCCTACAGAGTGGTGAGCACCTCGAACGACTCATCCAACATTTTGGTGCAGCCCTTTACTACACTGCTAATCTCCTCCATCCCCGATGTAATGGCACTGGTGCATTGTTCCCTCACCTTTGGAGGAGTTGAAGGTCGCACCTTCAACTGCAGCTCTACTATCTGAAGGTTCAACTCCAGCTGAACCTTAGCCATCTATTCTCGCACCTTCCGCACCCTTGATGCTAACCTCTGGATGTGCGCCTTTGCTGGTGCCTCCACTGGGGTCGCCAACTCAGGGACCATATGGCAGGCCTCTTCAACCAATTGCACCACCTATCGATTCTGCACCACTACCTCATCACGCTACAGGCTCATTTATTCCATATTAATTTTCTGCTCACTCAACACCTGTAGTGCGTGGCCCTCCCTAGCCCGCAGTTCTGCAGTTACTCCGTCCTATAGGACATACAGTGTCTCCTGAGGGAGTGAAACAATGTTGATCCCAACTCCCTTCAATGCACTAACCGTAGGCCTGTCGGCCTCATTCTCTATAACCAGTGCCCCCTCTGGCAGCACTATGTTGTTGGTCATGTGGGCATGCAGCATTTCCTCAGCCACAACCACTCCTACTGCAAGGCTAGTCGAGAGAGTACCAACCTGAGGAGTGTGCACCTGTAACTCTTGTATCCGTGCCTGGAGGGCCCCCAACACAATCAGATTCTCCTCCGCGAGCTGGTGGAGGGCCTCTGTGGTGACATCACACAATGTCTCCCCTATATCATGGATATCTCCTTCGGTGAGGGTGATCGGATCGAAATAAGTCTTATAAGCTTTCAACTTCTTTCATGGCCCCACCAACTCTCTCGGGCATTGGCTATTCAACGGTGTAGTTGTTGTTTTTGGGTCCGCACCACCTTCCTCTGTCTTGGGCTCTTCCTTAGGTGAGGGTGACTTATGGCCCTCGCTCTCCTTCTTTGTTGCTTGTTGCTACTCAGCTGATACCGCCTCTTTTCTTCTTTTCTCTACCACCTGTGCCATCCATAGTTTTTCCTCCCCCTTGTTCCATTTTACAGTAGAATTTTCTAGTTCCATCGCAGAGATGGCTGAAGCATGCCGTTTCGGTAGCCATGACTCAAGCATGGCGAATATGACATCATCCATGGCCAAGTAGGGGAGCTTGTTCCATTTCTTTGTGGGGTCCTTGCGCGCTCAGATATATATGTGATGGAAGTCCACCTTGAGCTCCACGAAGCTCTGTAGCCCGTTGTAGACAGCGGTCGATAACCACAACTTGCGATTAGTCCCCATTCTTATGTTCATCTCCATGAACACCCAAAATATCTTTTTGTCTTTGATCCTCTGCACATCTTTAGTTGCCCACAGCAAAGTGTACTTCACTTCCTTTGGAACATCCTTCGCAGTCGTGGGGAACTAGTTGTCCTCAAGCAATTCCCAAACCACTAGTACTATGGATAGCAGAAGCCATGCATAGTTGAAAGTCTTCCCCTATTCTTGTGCCTCGCAGAAATTCTCTAGGAACTCCTTACACAGGTACTCTGACCAGTTAAACTGGATGCCCTCTACACACTACACAGCAAATGCTACCACCGGCATGGGCACCTCATCCGCGTGGCACTTCTGCATAACCTTACCATCCAATATGTCGGTTGCAACTTTGACTACCTTATTCTTGATATTGGAGATAATGTACCTCTCTTCTTCTTCTCTAGCTTGAATTTTTCCTTCATGGCCTCCGTGATGGCCAAGTTGGTGCTCTTACCCTCTGAAATATCCACTGGTTCCTCCCCCTTGCAAGGGAGTTGGGTAATTCTATGAATCAGGTGGTTCGTGATGGGGATGGGCTCCTCCAACCACAAACACCCATCATGCACCAGGTAGAGTAGCTACCTGATGACAAATATAGTTACCAAGGCGCGATGGTAATGCGGCATCCAGAGTAGGTTCAACAACCCTGCTTTCTCTACTCAGCGCAACCACTTATGCGTCTCCAACTCTATGACTCCCACCGCAATGTTTTTCTTTGGCTTCATGAGCTGTGTGGTTGCGAAGTGTAGAAACTTTTCATTGTCCTTGAGATCCTAGTCTTCAAACTTTAGACTTGGCACCCTCCCCAAGTGCGCTCCTTCAAAAATGATATCATTAGGTAGCAGCGGAGTTTGCAAAGAGCTCTTGCTCTCATCTAGGTCCTTGGGCACCCTTGCCTTTCCCTTCCATGGAAGAACATATGCGGGCAACCTAGTTAGAGGGTCCATGTCCTCAGTTTCCACCTCCATGTCTTCATCCTCCTCCTCTTCGACAAGGATTTCCTCAAGTTATTCCTCCTCTTCATCAGTTTCTAGATTAACCACTTTCCCCTTTTCTTCCATGGTTAGTTTAGTTCGCAACGATTTTCTAGGGGACACACGCACCAGGACCATGGGCTACTTATCTTTCTTGGGTCTCAGTGTGCACAGTGATTTAGGGGTTTCTGCAGCTATCTCAGTGCTCTTAGGGGCATCTCCTATAGTCATGGCCTGCACAGCCTCTTCAGCGGTCATTTCACCAATATCCATGACTTCCTCTAGTGTGGTCATACTGTTGTTCCACAAATCTCTCAACGGCTCAAGTAAGTGCTCAAACAATGCCTTCGACTTAAAAACACCAAACAGATCTAGGTTCATAGATATTTGGGTGCACAATAGCTCAATTCTTAAATGGCCAAGTGTTGTTTGCTAGGTAGCCCTTTGCAATTTATAGTGCCTTTTGAATTCGAATTCAACCGTTCCCCCCAAACCCGGTTCATTAATGCTCCCTTGGCGGAAGATTTTCCCAAATCTAGCCCATAAATCCTACCTTAAATGCCTGTTGCCCGCTCCATTTGGTCTCAAACCAAGCATCACATCGTGAATAGTGACTATAACTGTCACTTTCCAGCCAACCCGTACGGCAGAGCAGCTACCCTTGCACTGTCGCGGACCTTGTGACACTTCGCTCCTGTGTGCAATCTTGTCATTGCATAGCTCTCGGGTAGAGTAGTTTATAGTCTCGCACCTCCTTTCAACTTCTTGGAGCACTAAGACTGTGCTTCCCATGGCTAGTAAGGTGGCTGAGCCACTTGTATACAGCTTCAACCGACCATCAATCACTTTTCCTGGGAAAATTTCGCCTTTTAAATTTACTATCTACAGCGCGCACTTTACCATCTACATCATGCCACCATCAGTGATCCATTTAGTAATATATGGCCCAATCCAAGGCATCACACAAATCAAATCTCAACGGTAACTCCTAAATTTGTCAAGGAAACTGTGCGCCTCCTGTCTTATCACCTCGTCCTTTTTATCAAGAAAGTCCTTCTTTATTCCTTCCTCAAGCTTCTTGACTTCTTCTTCCGTAATGGCACTTTTCGCCCTTAACCGAACTTTTTCCTTCAAGAGTTCTTGGAGCCTAAGATCACCCTGTTGGATCTATTCATTAGGTCCCAAGCATTCTTCTTCGTTCAACTATGCGATCCCTTCTTCCAAGGCTCCATGATCTGTCATATCCATGGGCGCTGTTATGCGCAGGCTAGGCATGATATACTCTAGCCTAGAAGGCATCTGTTCTATTAGTTTCTTGCACATTGCCCTATTAGCCCATAAAACTGTTGGTATGTGCAGGTCCCAATCACTTCGTTGCGCACTACATACCTTGTTCAGTGCTTCAAACACCTCGTTAAAGGCTTCCACGTGGATAACCTTTTGCACGATAATTCTCTCCACATTCTATCATTCCAGCTTGAGGATCCATTTGCACAATTTCCCCCCCAACACATGCTTATTGACTATATCTCCCACCATGAAGTTCACGTGCATCCGCGTAAGTTGTTTTCCATATGTCAGCATCCATTCGGCTAGATGTGCGTGTGGTTTATCCTGTCCATTGCATTTATCTTTCAATCACACTCTAGGCTTCCCAAACCGCATGCACATCATTCTCCTGCATTCGCACCATCCCTCAAAGCACCCTTTGTGTGTACCCCACCACCTTGCAAGCATAGCGCACAATACCTAGTTCAACGCCTGGAAACGTTTCTTTTCTGGCACTTCCCTTTCAAACTTATCTCGGAAAGTATCTACCTCACTTAACCCATCATATGTAGGTAGATACCTCATTTATGTTGATACACAGTGTAGTGACCTTGTCATCATGTTACAATTAAGCGTGGTTACCTCGTGTAACCGCTTCTGCCATTGTTATATCTCATCATCCCAATCTGAAGTAGAGGAGCTTTCGTACTCCCATGAGATCCATCCATTCGCGGTGGGATTTACCCAGTCTTTCTCTCATGTGGTTATTTTGTAGATGCAGTCCAAATCATCGTCACTTTCATAGTCGCTTATAGCATGATCCTTCCATAGGGTCCACGGGTATAACTACGCGTATAGACTTCTTCTCAAAAATCATCTTGTGCTCCTTCAGATTAATCACCACGTTCATGTTAGTGGCCCAATCAATTCCTAAGAGCGTGGGGTACGGATTGCTTCCACCAACAATCTCTATCACTTCAAAGTCTGTTAGCGCACTTTCTCCCTCAATACCCATAGTGATTCCTTGCAATCGCCCCTTGGGTATTATCTTCTACTGGTTTTCCATTTGCATCTGAATAGGAGACCATTGTAGCGTAGGCCTCCCCATGCGCTCCCAGGTCTACTTCGGATGAACATTCGCATCTAATCCTAAGTCCAAAATTACTTGGTCCATTTCATATTCTCTAATCTGTGGGGTTAACCTCATTTCTCTTCCCATCCTTGTGTTATGCTTTCCAATATTCCGAACTACACGTGGTTCTCCTAGTGCGGTCCCAACACATCTATTAATGAGTTCCTACAATCCTTTTATAGCCTTACTATTGCACAGTAGCTTCATGCATGTTTCCAGGAACATCATAAGAATATATGGGTCCATTTTTGGCTTCGATCTATCTTTGCTTCCTGAAGTGGAGGCATCAACGAAGCTCTTCTTAGCTTCCATGAACGTTTCATTAGCACACTCCAAATCAAACTTTACTTCTTTTGTCAGAGCCTTGTGAACCCAAGTACTATCTTCGGGCTATTTTCCTTTATCATCTCCTGTCACAATTCCACTTCGGAGCACAATGTTCACATTTGGATCATCCTCGCATTGCTCAGACCTCATCATCTGTAGGTTCTAAGTTGGGGGAGGTGGTAGCGCTCCCTTATCGTGTATCCTAGCTAATAGTGTAGGACAATGCTTTGTCTCATGATCGAACAAGGTACAATATAGACATGATGGACACATTAGGTTTGTACAATCATGGGAATAATGTCCTGGCCCTCTACAATTGTAGCATATCAATTGTCTACGACCTCTTCTAGGTCTTCCTCCACCTTGGCCTCATCCGCGCCCATGAAATCCGGTTTGCGCCACTCCTGCGTTCTGGTCTAGGGGTCGTGTTTCGGCCTGAACTCTATAGGTTGGAGTTTTATCCATCATCAGCTCATAGCTTCTACAAGTGCACTCATCGTGTCCAACCGATCTACAAAAATTACAGAACAACTATTGAGAATTCTGCATGAACTTTTGTAACAAATGGCAGTTGTCTGTAGCATGCTTTCCTCCTATTTCACAATCATGCACCACAAAGAAGGTGTTGCGCTAGGTCCTGCTTGCGCTTCCGGCCTTAACAGCATCGGTCCTCCTCCCGCGAGGTAATTCATGAACATAGGGCAGTGGTCCTTATCATGACCCAAACCCTTGCATTTTACGCACCACACCTCTTCACGCACTTCTAGTCGGGTTGTCTTGTATTGTTTTAGACTCTGCATCTCAAGGCATAAGTTTTTCAACTACGTGTGGATCTGCTAAACTCCCAAGTTAGGATCCTGCATCGGTGTTTCATGCAACCTCATCGCGATCTCCAAGGATTCTTCCTGAGTCGTTCATCTCTGTTATGATAGTGTGTTCCTCAAATGTGGCGTTAGTGATGCTACAAACCATTCGCGGTGTTGTCCATCCGTCAAAGTCATATTAGCTTCATGAATCATACACTTCAGTCTCTGATCTAGCTCCCAAGGAGTCTCGCCTGGTAGCATTGTGATCTCTTTGAATCCAATGATCGACTACACTTCTAACTTTGGTTTGCTAAATTCTTTGTTTAGCGCCATTTGGATATCCACGATTCCCACATTCGGATTGTCATTAGAATGCTTAATATACCAGGTCAGTGCGTGATCTTGTAGAGCACTCACCAGCGTTGCTTTCTTTATATTATCATCTTTAACTCCCTGTGCTTCCCATACAGCTCTTATCACGAGCCAAAACTACTCTAGATCTTCATTTCCTACTCCCTTGAACACACGTAACTTTATCGTGCTTGCTATATTGACTCGTGGTGGTGACGGAGGTGGTACAGGTGAAGATGGAGGTGAAGGGGGTGAAACTAGTGGCAGTGTGGGTGGGAGTGGTATGCGAAGAATCCTTTGCCTTATCAAATGGATTGCACTTCACGGCGAGACCTTTGCAAGTTCTTCCTCGTCCCCTCATGGAGGTGAAATCAAAGGGCTATTCTCTGGTCCCTTAATTTCTTCGTTTCTGTAGGTTTTTCCACTTCATGTAGCTCCAGTCATCAAGGTAATTGCATAACCCTCTTTTCACACAATAGAATTTTAATCCAAGTATTCAAAGACTTTATGTACTTACCTCGCAGTCCTTTGAGAAAGCATTTCTCTGCCTCATTGTATCTAACTGAAGTATCTACCGCGAACTCAGTAATGAATCCTCCTATAATCCAATCGAGCCACTGATCAACAGCATGCGTGATATTATCCTCTGATGCTTGGGGTCCACACAATAGGATTGTCAAGCTTCCACCTTCCTTGGCTATCTGCTAGCTTCGTGATCCACTCGTACAACTCAATGGGGAAAGATGCAAAAAATATTTCATGGATCTCTTTGTACAGGTAGTAGTCTGACCACTCTTCTTTTGATAGTCACGGATTCCTGTTCTCCTACGCCGCAAACTCATGAATTCTCCTGTCCAACCAACCTTCAATTTCCTTCTTAGTTGGATTCCAATGATACGACATCAAACATCTCTATGCAAATTTCGGTCCTAGCAATGGAACCATTTGTTGGCTTGAGGGGGCCTGACCCAGGTTCGGAGTTAATTAGCTAAACAAATCCTTGTACTACTGGCCCTTTCGACAACAGCCCACAGAGTGCAGACTGAGGTCTCACCCGAAGCAGTATGGGGGGATGTTGGAACCAAGTTTCCACACCCTTCATATGTCTGAGGGGTCGGTTTAGTCCAAGTGTGAATACCTTCACGTAGGACACTTCATGCACTATCCTGACCTGTGAGGCCTTTGCGATTTGTTATAATTGCCTTCACGCAGCCCTAACTAGGGGCTGAGGTGTTTTCGCGTTGCTAAAGCAGTGATCTGCACTATTTCTCCAAGTTACACCGCATATCTTACTTATCTGCTTATAATGGTTAGTTATCTTCACGTAAAGAGATTCTTTACCTTATATTCACTTTATCAACACATTCATATAAGTTCGCGCATCATATAAACAATAGAAATGAATTTTATACCTGATACATTCAATGCACAAAATAGGAAAAAGATACACAGAAATGATATAAAACTTCTCTTTATTACTTATCCAAAGGTTACAAACTCAAACCGCCCTACGCACTTAGTTGCAGGGGTCTACGCACTCAGATGCAGACTACTAGGCCTCTGTGCACCCAACTGCAAAGCCTTCTCCTACTCTATGACCCAAAGACTTGACTCTACACTTAGATAAGACTATTCATGACTATCATTCGGTCATTTATAACTTAGAGCCTTACTCTATTTATACAATCCCATGGTCCGCGGACTATGGGTGGATTTCTAAAGCTGACATTACCTTACAAAAATGAGGGTGGGAAACCCTATCACTTATTTACAATCTTCGCGCTCTGTTGGTTTGTTGGGGCCCGACCTAGGTTCAGAGTTAATTAGCCAAACAAATACTTGTACTACTGGCCCTTTCGGTGACAGTCCACGGAGTGTGGATTGAGGTCTCACCCAAAGTAGTATGGGGGGGTGATGGAACCAGGTTTCTGCATCCTTGAGATGTCTAAGAGGTTGAATTGGTCCAACTGTTAGTCCCTTTGCGCAGGTTGCTTCGCACACTTCCTAGGCCTTCGCACAGCCCTAATCAGAGGTTGTGGAGATTCCGCGCTACTGGAGCAGCGCTCTACGCTATTCCCCTAAGTCACACCTGAGATCTTACTTATCTTCCTATTCCTAGTCAACTATCTTCACGTAAATGGATGTCTTACATTATATTTATTTATAAAATACATTCATAAGAGTTTGCACAACAAATAAATAGTACACTTGCAATTTAAACCCAATCATACATTAAAACAGGAAAAGATACACCGTAATATGGTAAACTTCTCTTTATTAATTCTTCCAGTGGTTATAAACTCGACCTGTCCTATGCACTCAGCTGTAGGGGTCCACGCACTCAGCTGCAGACTACTAGGCCTCTACGCACTCAGCTACAAATCCTTCTCCTACTCTATGACCCAAAGACACACCTTACACTTCGACTCAGTCTCTTAGACTCATCATGCTTCCATTCTATTAGCTATCTTCTATACTTAGAGCCTCGCTCTATTTCTATAATCCCATGGTCCACAGACCATGGGTAGGTCTATCAAGCTGACAGTATATTACAAAAACAAGGACAGACAACCCTGTGACTCTATTATAACTTTGTGCTCTGCACCCATAATTTGAAAAGGTTTTACAAAAGACGTGGTCAAAACTTCGGCTTTAAGCCCCAAAACATGCCTTGGGGGGATTCCATGCCCAACACAAACATCGTGACTTGCCCTTGAGTCACTCTATTGGTGCAGAGATCTTCAAACGGAGTCTCTCCAACTCTGTCTGAACTGTTGCAAGGTCAGCAATGCACTAAGCAGCTGCCTTCTGGATCTCCTGTACGCATTGTTCCGAGACCGCGCTGTCGGAATTGCTTCCTTGCATCTGTGCCTGTGTTCCCTGCATCTGTGTGAGCTTGCCTTCAATTATTGTTGTGATGGTGAAGGCCTCATCAATCCAAGGCTGAACACGCACTTTCAAGACTGCTTCTTTGTGTCGTGCCGCATCCACCTGTTCTTTCAGCACTTTGGCCTATTGCATCTGCGCGAGCCTCTGAGTGAGGGCCACTGTCTACGTAGTTCCTTTGACACTGTCATATTGTTGCTGGAGTTCTCGTGCCTCTGTTTCTAAGTGCTAGATGTTGGGGTCCTCCTGTAGGTTCGTGAGGATCTCAAATGATTCCTCCAACATTCTAGTGCAGTCTCTCACTGCACTACCGATCTCATCCAGTCCGCCTATAATAGCACTGACGCGTTTTTCTCTTACTTTTGGAGGGGTGGATGGTTGTGCCTTCAACTGTAGCTCTAAAATCTAAAGGTTCAGCTCCAGCTGAACCTTTGTCATTTCCTCCTGTGCTTTGCGCACCCTTGCTGCTAGCCTGTGGATGTGCACCTCTGTTGGTGTGTCTACTAGGATATCCAACTTAGGGACGCTTTGACAAGCCTCGTCCAATACCTATACCAGCTTCCGATTTTGTGACATCACTTCGTCGTGCTACAAGCTCAACTATTCCATGTTGATTTCTTGCTCGCTTAGTACTTGCAGAGTGCGACTCTCCCTAGCCCGCAGTTTTGCATTAATCCCATCTTGCATAACATATAATCTCTCCCGTGGGAGTGCAACCATGTTGATGTCAATACCCTTCAGTGCGTTGATCATAGGTTTGTTAACCTCATTTGTTGTCACTAGTGCCCCTCTCGGTAGCACTATGGTATTTGTCACCCGAGTGCGTAGCATCTGCTCTACTGCAGTTGTCCCTACTGCGAGGCTAGTCAAAAGGGTACCAGCTTGAGGAGTGCACACCTACAACTCCTAGATTTGTGCTCTGAGGGCCCCCAACACAATCTGGTTCTCCTGCATAAAGTTTTGGAGGGCCTCAGAGGTGACATTGCGGACTGTCTCGCCGATGTCATGCAGATCACCCTCGATAAGGGTGATCGGGTCAATAGACAACTTCAATGCCTTGACCTTCTTGCGCAGCCCTGTCTGCTCGGTCGGGTGTTGGCACTTTAGTTGTGTTGACGCGGTTTGTGGGTCTACACCTCCCTCCTCTTCCTCTACTTCCTGCACATTCGAAGGTGACTTTTGGCCCTCGAGCACCTTCGCAGCTACCTCCTGTGTTGTTGTTGTTATTGCAGCCTTTTTCTGTTCAGCTGTTGTCTATGCAATGTCTCGTGCCTCCTGCACTTCTGTTGTCGCTGCCTCGTTCCTTCTCTTCTCTACCAACTACGCCATGCGAAGTTTGGCCTCTTCTTTCTTCCTTTGCACCATAGACTTCTCCATTGAGGAGATGTCTAGAGTGTGCCACTCTGGCGGCCATGTCTCCAGTATATTAAAGATTACATTATCTGTAGCCACAAAGGGTAGCTATGTACATTTCTTGGTTGGGTCCTTACGCGCTCTGATCTATATGTTGTGGAGGTCCGCTTTAAACTCTGGAAAAATTTGCAGGATTTTGTAGACAGTGGGTGATAATCATGGTTTGCAGTTGATCCTCATTGTGAGGTTCATCTCCATGAACACCCATAATATCTTACTGTCGCGGATCCAGTTTTCATCCTTTGTGTCCCAGAGTGAAATGCACTTCGCAGCTTCCAGCAGATCCCTGTCAATTGTGGGGAACTGACTGTCCTCTGGAAATTCCCCTACCACAAGCACTATGGACAGCAGACGCCATGCATAGTGGAACATTTTGCCTTGTTCCTGAGCCTACGGCAGTTCTCCAAGAATTCCTTGTAGAGGAACTTGGATCAATAAAACTGTTGGGTTGTGTTATATTCTTTCCACGACTGACCTACGTAGTGAATTGGGGGGTTAGAGGGGGGGTGGAGCCCCCCTTTCGTTGCGTCAATTGCATAGCAAGGGGGTCACAGGAGGTTTGAGGGGGGTGGTAACCCCCCTCTACAGGGTTCAGGGAAGCAACCCGAGAAAAAAAAAATTGGACCCTATATTAGGTTGGGAAAACCTACCTATGGTTTTTGGTCCATGGCTTTGGACATGATGGTTTTGATCCATGATATGGGATGCTTTGGCAAGTATAAATATGTATTGTAACATTGAAAGGAATTTAATGAAAAATCAAGCTGGTAGTCCCGGTTTTGGGATCTAGGGGAAAATCTCTGTGTATATTTGTTTTATGTGTTATGCTCTCACATTGTTTATTTTTTTGTGTTTTAGAATTCGTATTCAAGTAATTTATGTATGGGGTTAAAACCTAAATTTGGTATCAGAGTTGTTTTGGCTTCAAGGGGATGCCTTTGTTGCTAAGGGGTTTCGCTCGGGCCTGTGGTATACCTTGTTCAGTGGGAGATTTGCGGGATCGATTCTGGTGGTGAAAGAAGATGGTGAGTAGTCGAAAGATAGAGATCGATAAATTTAATAGTCAGAAACTCAAGATGGAGGATTTTTTGGTGGATAAATATCAATGGATTGCAATAGATCCAGGTACTAAACCAATGGGAGTGTCCGATGAAGAATGGAAGAAGTTGGATCGGAAGGCAAAGAGCACAATACAATTGTGTGTCTTAGATTCAGTATTGTTGAATATATCAGGGGAAGCTACGGCGAAGGCTTTGTGGGACAAGTTAGAGACTTTATACCAATCTAAGTCTCTAGTGAATAAATTGTTCCTATGGAAAAAGTTGTATAACCTGAGGATGAAAGATGGAGACTCAGTGACAAAGCATCTAAACGTATTTAATACTATGGTAAGTCAATTATTATTTGTTGATATTAAAATTTTAGATGAAGATAAGTGCATCAGTTTTTTTTGTTCTCTACCAGATTCATGGGATAGTCTAGTTATTACAATAGGTAGCAATGCAACTGCCTTGCAGTTTGATGAAATAGTCTCATCCTTTCTGATGGAGGAGATGAGACGGAAAAATATGGAGAGCCAGAATGGTGATGCCTTGTCTGTACGGGGATGGTCCTAGAACAGAAACAAAAATAAGTCATTGAGTGGGAGGTCTAAATTTAGAGGGAGATCTAAATCTCCAGGAAAATCTGTAAAGGTGGTGTGCTGGAAATGCAGAAAGGAAGGGCACTACAAAAGGGACTGTAAGTCTAAAGCTCCTGACAAAGGAAAGGGATCTGATGATGCTTCTTCTACAAAGGTGAAAACCACCTCAGATGAAGGTGGGGATGTGTACTTGGCTTCTTCAAGTACACATGTAGATCATGAGGCATGGTTGATTGACTCAGGTGCATCCTTTCACTTCACTCCCCATAGAGAGTGGTTCTGTGAGTATGAGAAATACGATGGTGGTGATGTCTTCTTACGAGATGATAGGAAGGCTAGAATCAT
>APFE031423250.1:86480-97046 GCA_000404065.3 Pinus taeda
ACCCATAACCCCACTTTATGGGGTCCGGGGCGCTGGTTTTGGACCCTATGTTAGGTTGGGCGGACCCACCTATGGTTTATTGCATGATTTTCACACATGTTTTTGGATGTGATGGTTTTCGGTCCATTGTATTGGACGTGACGGTTTTCAGTCCAAGGTATTGGATGCTTCAACATGTATAGATATGTATTATAACATTGAAAGGAACATAATGAAAAATCTAGCTGGTAGTCCTGGTTTTGGGATCTAGGGGAAAATCTCTGTGTATATGTGATTTATGTGTTATGCTCTTGCATTGTTTATTTTATGTGTTTTAGAATTCATATGTAGGTAATTTCTATACGAGGTTAAAACCCACATTTGGTATCATAGCAGTTTTGGCTTCAAGGGGACGTCTTTGTTGCTGAGGGGTTTCGCTCGGGCCTGTGGTAGACCCTATTCAGTGGGAGATCTGAGAGATCGATTCTGGTGGTAAAAGAAGATGGTGAGCACTGGAAAGATAGAGATCGAGAAATTTAATGGTCAAAGTTTTCAGTTGTGGAAACTCAAGATGGAGGATCTGTTGGTGGATAAATATCAGTGGATCGTGGTAGATCCAGGTACTAAACCAACGGGAGTGTCCGATGAAGAATGGAAGAAGTTGGATCAAAAGGCAAAAAGCACAATACGCTTGTGTGTCTCAGATTCAATATTGCTGAATGTATTAGGGGAAGCTACGACAAAGGCTTTGTGGGACAAGTTAGGACCTTTGTACTAATCTAAGTCTCTCGTGAATAAACTAATCATGCGGAAAAAGCTGTATAACCTAAGGATGAAAGATGGAGACTTGATGACAGAGCATCTGAACGCATTTAATATTGTGGTAAGTTTGTTAGCATCTATTTACATCAAAATTTCGGATGAAGATAAGTGCATCAGTTTGTTGTGTTCTCTACTAGATTCGTGACATAGTCTGTTTATTGCAATAGGTAGCAATGCAACTGCATTGCAGTTTGATGAAATAGTCTCATCCTTACTAATGGAGGAGATGAGACAAAAAAATATGGAGAGCCAGAATGGTGATGCCTTGTTTGTATGAGGACGGTCCGAGAACAGAAACAAAAATAAGTCATCGAGTGGGAGATCTAAATCCAGAGGGAGATCTAAATCTCCAGGAAAACCTGTAAAGGTGGTGTGCTGGAAATGCGGAAAGGAAGGGCACTATAAAAGGGACTGTAAATCTAAAGCTCCTGATAAAGGAAAAGGATCTGATGATGCTCCTTCTGCAGAGGCAAAAGCCACCTCAGATGAATCTGGGTATGTGTACTTGGCCTCTTCAAGTACACATGTAGATTATGAGGCATGGTTGATTGACTCAGGTGCATCCTTTCACTTCACTCCCCATAGAGAGTGGTTTTGCGAGTATGATAAATACGATGGTGGTGATGTCTTCTTAGGGGATGATAGGAAGGCTAGAATCATTGGTTGCGAAAATTAAAGTTGAAGTTGCAAGGTGGAAGGGTTAAAAAACTTCTGGGTGTTCTTCATATTCCTGCATTAGCCAGAAATCTGATTTCTGTAAGCAAGATGGATGATACAGGTGTAAAAACAATGTTCAAGAAGGATACCTGCAAGATGGTTTGAGGAGCACTAGTAATGATGCGGGGAGTTTGGAGTGGAACTCTGTACAAGCTACAAGGTAGTACTGTTGTTGATGGGTGCAACAGTTATGTGGTTCCTAAAAGTGGAGTAGAAAATATAGTGTTCTCTGGAGAGAAGACCATGCTGTGGCATCAAAGGCTTGGACATATTGGAGAGAAGGGCCTTCTAATACTTCATGGGAAAGGTATGGTAGAAGGTATGAGTAATAGCTCCCTGGATTTTGATTTCTGTGAAAATTGTGTATATGGGAAGCAAAATCGGGTGAGTTTCCCCTCTAGTGGTAAGAGGGCGAAACAGATATTAGAGCTTGTGCACAACGATGTGTTTGGACCTGTGAAGGGTTCCATTACTAAGTAAGTCTCTGTACTATGTATCATTTATAGATGAATTCTCAAGGAATACATGGATATATTTCTTTAAGAAGAAATTTGAAGTATTTCACAGGTTTAAAGAATTTAAGGCTTTGGTGGAAAACTAGACAGAGAAGAAGATAAAGGTGTTGAGGACAGATAACGGGGAGAGTTTTGCAGTAAGGAATTTGAAGAATTCTATAAGAAGTGTGGTATAGCATGGCAGAAGACTACTCCATATACACCTCTGCAAAATGGATTTGTAGAAAGAATGAACAAGATGTTGATGGAAAGGGCAAGAAGCATGCTTAGAGGTGCCAGGTTAGGACAAGAATTCTGGGCAAAGGCAATGGAGACAGCATGTTACCTAGTCAATAGATCACCTTCATCAGCGTTGGAGGATAAGATTCCACAAGAGGTATGGACTGGTAAGAAACCCTCTCTTTCACATCTAAGGGTATTTAGATGTGATGCATATGTACATGTTCCAAAGGAGAAATGAACCAAGTTGGATAGTAAATCTGAAAGGTGCAACTTTATTGGGTATAAGGATGGTTTAAATGGTTATAAGATTTGGAACCCAACAACAAGGAAGGTTGTGTATAGCCGAGATGTGGTGTTCAGATAGGTGAAAGATGTTATTAAACATGAAGTTAAACCAAAGGAACTTGAGAAGATAGAGTTTGAGCTAAAGGAGGAAGAATCAAACTCTACAACAGAGGAGGAATCAGAAGATGAAGAGCCACAAACTTCAAGTGTAAGAAGATCAGTTCGAGAAAGAAGGTAGCTAGAAAGGTATAGTCCATCTGCTTTCTGTTCAAATTTTGCTTTATCTATTACTGATGATGATCCCAAAACTGTGAAGGAAGCAGTAGATTCAGAGGATGGAAAACTCTGGAAAGAGGCCATGGTTGATGAAATGGCATCTTTGCTGATCCAAAAATGGATCCTGGATAAACCTCTAAGTCTAAAAGGCTTCATATAAGAGGCAAAAGGTGCCAAATGGGACAAATCCTTTGTAAATCAGAGGAAAACGAAAGTCCAAGGAAGTTCTTGGGACTAGTCTCATTGCAGATATCCCTTCATTCTGAATCCAATGCAACTTGAATGGGCAAAAACGGACTTTAGATGCGGAAGTTATCATAAAATGAGGCTGCCCTTTTTTAAAGGAAAAAGAGGCAAAATCCGTTGAATAATGGGTCTAAAAACCCTCTAAGTCTTCCAAATCTCCCAAAAGCGGAAAACCATCACAAAAGGAGAAGTCTTGGACATATCGGATAACACTATCAAAGGCTAGAAACATGGAAAATAATAATGAAAATCAAGCTATCGGAGGCTTAAACAATGGGTGAATAGAAGCCATCGGATCTGGCCAATCAACAATCCAAATATGATCAGAAATCGCAATCGGCGGTGGCAATTGGCAAATATCTGTGGCATAATATGCGATGTGACCAGGCCAATGTGATACCGCGATCGTCGATATCGGCGGATCACAATCGGCACTGGCATAGACCATAAAATATGGAAAGGCCTCAAACTTATGCAATATGCGATTGTGACAAGTCGCGTCACAATATCGCGTCGACACAACACATTGGAGCAGGGCCACATATGTTATATATATATGCAATGCGATCAGCCGGACCCTATGGAAATATAGGCACTATCTCATAAGATTTGAGATCTGCCAAATGCCATTTTCAATGTATTTTCGCCTATTTTGTTATTTAAAGAAATACAAAGGAACAAGGCCATTTGCAATATGTGATAACTATTTCAGGCGAACCTGATAGGGATATAAAGCGGGGTTATGAATATTTCAAGTCCGGATGAACAATGTTCTGTGGACTTTTCCATGTTCTACATCATTTTCCTATGTTAACAGAAAATGACTGTTTCAAAGGATTGCAAGCGTCGATTGACCCTTCTGTTATGGTATAGGCGGCATCCATCCCCAAGAGCATTTAGCAATGATTGCTAATGCTCAGAGAAGGGATTTGAGTAGACCAAAGCAGGAAGACAGAGAGCCTGAGAGGGACAATGAATAGGCGGCGCCGATTTAGCTTAAAAAGCCATAGAACAACAAAATGAGCAGATTTTCGGTTTCTTATAGGTTGTTGGTCATTGTGGGAGTTGTTGCTAAAGTCGAGCATAAGCAGGCAGCGCTGAGACAGTAGCGCAAAAGCAAAAGAGCAGCCTACAGGGTCACTTGAAGCCAAGTAAAAAGCCAAGAGGATTTTTTTTTCTGATAGAAGGCAGAAAGAAGCCAAAGATGAAGAGCCAAAGAGTCAAAGCCAAGAGCCATAACCAAGAGCCAAAGAGCTAGAGTCAGAGCCAAGAGCCAGAACCAAGAGCCAGAGCCAAGAGCCAGAGCTTCAAGAGCCAGGGGTTTAAATGGTGTTTGAACCCACTGTTTATGTGTAAAACACCAGGAGTTGAGCCAAAGATCTTGTAAAAAGACTTATATCATAATCCTAGAGAGACTATTTGAGTTGGCTAGAGCTCACAAAGATGTAGCCCACGAAGTGTGGGTGAACTCCTAATTAAATTTCCGTTTCTATGTGTGTTTTATTGTTGCATTATCTCTGTTGTTTTATTTATTGTTATATGTATTTATACATCAGCGTCAGCACACTAATTTGCAGCATAACAACATAAATTAAAGCAAGTAACCAGTTGAAAACAAATACAAGCATACACCCATATTTTCAAGCATTTCTGAATTCTGCATTGGTTAATCAAATAGACTTGGGAATATTCAAGCTCTGGAAGTCGGAGAGGTTTTTGTAAGTTAGAAAAGAAGCCTAAGAGCCCCATTTTCAAATCAGGTGGTATCAGAGCTTAAGATTGATTAACTCCACCTTTAGAATGCTTGATTGACAAAGCAAAGACTGCTTGTTTGAAAGGTGTTTGAACAACAAGATACTGATTGTATGCTTGTTTTGTAGATTGACTATTTTCTGAGTTTAGAGAGGTAAAGGGAAAGTTGTTGATAGCTCAGTCCAGGAAGGACAAATAGGAAGAAGAGCTGAGGAATTCTTCTATCTCAAGGAACTCAAGGCAATCCAAAGCACAAGAGGTTTCTTAAATAAGCTCTTTATTTATTTTGTTGAAGTTTTTTTGTTCATTGGCATAATGACAACTTCTATAAGTGGGTCCTCAAATTCTGCGTTCTTCACAAGATTCCTTGATGAAGACATGAAGCAAGAATTGTCCACCATGATGAATATGGTGAGGGAAATGTATGAGGATGGAAGGAAGAGCATCATGCTTAGAAAGTAGATGAATTTCATGAAGCAAGAGAAGTAGTTGCTTGCTGACAAATTGTAGGAAATGGAGAGGCAACTTCATATTGAAAATATGAACCTAAAGAGGATGCATGAGTTGGAAACACAGATCTTTGGTGCCCAAGAAGCCTTAGTCAAGTATCAGCTTGAAGAAGAGGTAAACCATTCCAGTTTTTCTTCAAATTATTCTAAGAATGCTTATATTGGTTCTTTTGAAAAAACATACTAAAGGCATAGGTTCCAAGCTAATGTCCAAGATGGGCTATGAAGGAAAGGGCTTGGGAAAGCATGCACAAGGTATTGTTGAACCAGAGTTCCGAAGCTACCAGTCTTGGCTATGGACAGTCTTATGGACAGAGTTCCAAAGCTACCATGAATGCCAATGAAACAGTCCTAAGAAGGATTTTCAGTTCATGTCCTCTACCTCAGAAGTGTGAAGGTTGTATTCAAGAGGAATGCAATGGCTTGAAACATCATTTTCAATATGCAGGTGTTCAGAAGCACACCCTTGAATCAGAGAGTTGGGGAGACTCCAACAACCTTGAAGAGATTGATGGTGTTCCAAAGGGAGCTACTTCTTCACTCAATTCACCTCCTCATGAAGGCAATAAAGGTGAAAGAGGCAGGTATAAATCTGGTTCTGAACATTTTTCTTTTGATTTTGCAAAGCATGATAAAATTCCTCTTAAGTATGAGGAAAGAGTTGCATGTTCCTTTTGTGGTTTGGATAACCATGATGTTTCTAGATGTTGGAAGAGAATGGCGACATACAAGAAGCAGAAGAAGAAAAAAAGCAAGAAGCCAAAGGTCCATTGGACAAGGAAAATCATGTTGTCAAGAGGATGCACATGCAGTGCACTTACTGCCATAAGCAAGGACATCTTGCTGCAAAATGTTGGACACTGAATCCAACAATGCTTCCACCAAAGCTGAAGAAAGTGGAAAGAGAAGATGGCAGAAATGGAAAGGCAAATTCCATGAATGATGTGTCTCAGAATGATTCACATGATGATGCTGATGTGCAGACAAAGGTAGTACCTTTGAAAGGGATTGGTAATGAATGGTTAGATTTCTTATCCAATTGAGATTGCATGTCTATTGATGCATCTCTAGATAACCATGATGTTTCTAGATGTTGGAAGAGAATGGCGACATACAGGAAGTAGAAGAAGGAAAAAAATCAAGAAGTCAAAGGTCCATTGGACAAGGAAAATCATGTTGTCAAGAGGATGCACATGCAGTGCACTTACTGCCATAAGCAAGGACATCTTGTTGCAAAATGTTGGACATTGAATCCAGTAATGCTTCTGCCAAAGCTGAAGAAAGTGGAAAGAGAAGATGGCAGAAATGGAAAGGCAGATTCCATGAATGATGTGTCTCAGAATTATTCACATGATGACGTTGATGTGCAGACAAAGGTAGTACCTTTGAAAGGGATTGGTAAGGAATGGTTAGAGTTCTTAAACGATTGAGATTTCATGTCTATTGATGCATCTACATTATATTTCATTTCATCTTCGAAAGTACAGTGTGCTTAAGTGAAAGTTGAAGGATTAAATGCATGTATGAGCTTGAGATGCATGAGCACAAGGATGTTGATGATTTCCTTGTTTTTGAACATGTATGTGTAATTAACTTGCAGAGTTGATTGCTTTGACATGCATGTGATGCCATGTTGACTTGGAAGAAGTTAACTTGGTCTCCAAATAGAGATAATGATGAAGTGTTTCATATTTTGAAAAAGAGTCCTAATGGTCTTTTTCTACATGCTTGACTTGAAGGGTCATTTGTTTAAAGGCATGTTTTTTGGGCATGTTATCTAGTCCATCATTTGTATGCGGATTTAAGACATGGAGGTGTTCGTAAGATGTGAAAATCTATTTCTTTTGTTGAAGCAGGAGTTTAGTCCATCCAGTTGTTGTCTGTATGCCTGTTGTTGTTGGCAGCCTGTCAAACAGGTACAAATGAAAGTTTTGTGGAGCGGATGTACTTCACATTTGTTTGAGCAGCCTTGGATCAATGATCAAGGCAAATAAGTTCAAACCACCTTCTATGACCAGTACAGTAGAAGTTCTATAGGAAGGCAAGGAGGAAGACAATTCTTCCCAAGAAGACCAGCCCATCCAAGAAGGGAAGTGGTTAGGCAACAATTGGTTCAGAGGGACTATGCAAAGGCAAGTATAGGGAGGCTGAAAGAAGAGGGTGAGTCACTCTCATTTATTGTTCATATCAGTATATCAGTCTTTTGGAGACCAAAAGTTCTTTTAGTGAGAAGGCGTGATCCAAAATGGATCCTAGATAAACCTCTAAGTCTAAAAGACTTCATATAGAGGCAAAAGGTGCCAAATGTCACAATTCCTTTGTACATCAGAGGAAAATGAAAGTCCAAGGAATTTCTTGGGACTAGTCTCATTGCAAAGATCCCTTCATTCTAAATCCAACGCAACTTGAAGGGGCGAAAATGAACTTCAAATGTAGAAGTTATCATAAAATGAGGTTGACCTTTGTCAAAGAAAAAAGAGGAAAATTCCCTTGAATAATGGGTCTAAAAACCTTCTAAGTCTTCCAAATCTCCCAAAAGTAGAAAACCATCACAAAAGGATAAGTCTTGGACTTATCGGATAACACTATTGGAGGCTAGAAACATGGAAAAAAAAACCATGAAAATCGAGTTATCGGAGGCTTAAACAATGGGTGAATAGGAGTCGTCAGATATGGCCAATCAACAGTCCAGGTCCAATTGGAAATCACAATTGGCGGTGGTAGTCAGTGGATATCAGTGGCATAATACGTGATGGGACTACGCTGATGCGATACCATGATTGTCGATATCGGCGGATTGCAATCGGCGCTGGCATAGACCATAAAAAATGGAAAGGCTTCAGAATTATGCGATATGCGATTGCGACAAGTCGCATCGCAATATCGCGTCGGCACAACACATTGGAGCGGGGCCACATATATTATATATATATATATATTATATATATATATATATATATATATATATATATATATATATATATATATATATATATATATATATATATATATATATATATATATATATATATATATATATATATGTGATGCGATCAGCTGGACCCGATGGAAATATAGGCACTATCTCATAAGATTTGAGATCCGCCAAATGTCATTTTCAATGTATTTTCTCCTCTTTCGTTATTTAACGAAATACAAAGGAACAAGGCCATTTTCGATATGCAATAGCGATTTCTGGTGGACCTGATAGGGATATAAAGTGGGGTTATGAATGTTTCATGTCCGAATGAACAGTGTTCTATGGATTTTTCCATGTTTTGCAGTGTTTTCCTGTGTTAACAGAAAATGACTGTTTCAAAGGATTGCAAGTGCTGATTGCCCCTTCCATTATGGTATAGGTGGCATCCACTCCCAAGAGCATTTAGCAATGATTCCTAACGCTTGGAGAAGGGATTTGAGAAAACCAAAGTAGGAAGACAAAGAGCCCGAGAGGGACAATGAACAGGCAGCGCCGATTTGGCTTAAAAATCCACATAACAATAGAACGAGGAGACTGTTGGTTGCTTCTGGGTTGTTGGTGGTTGTCGGAGTTGTTGCTGAAGCTGAGCATAAGTAGGCAATGTTGAGACAGCAACACAAAAGAAAAAGAGCAACCTACGGGGTCACTTGAAGCCAAGTGAAAAGCCAAGAGGACTATTTTTCTGATAGAAGGCAGAAAGAAGCCAGAGCTGAAGAGCCAAAGAGCTAGAGCCAAAGCCAAAGAGTTAGAGCCAAGAGCCAGAACCAAGAGCCAAAGAGCCAGAGTCAAAGCCAAGAGCCAGAACTAAGAGACAGAGCCAACAGGCAGGGGATTAAATGGTGTCTGAACCCTTTGATTATGTGTAGAACAATAGGATTTGAGCCAAAGAGCTTGTAAAAAGACTTATACCATAATCCCAGAGAGCCTAGTTGAGTTGACTAGAGCTCATGAAGATGTAGCCCAAGAAGTGTGGGTGAACTCCTAATTAAATTGTCGTTTTTGTGTGTGTTTTATTACTGCATTATCTTTGTTGTTTCATTTAATGTTATATGTATTTATACATCAGTGTCAGCACACTAATTTGTAGCATAACAACAGGAATTAAAGCAAGTAATCAGTTGAAAACAAATACAAGCATACACCCATATTTTCAAGAATTTCTTATTTCCGCACTGGTTAATCAAACAGACTTGGGAATATTCAAGCTTTGGAAGTGGCAGAGGTTCTTGTAAGTTATACAAGAAGCCTAAGAGCCCCATTTTCAGATCATTTGCACAAAAATGAGGCTTGGGATTTGGTAGAGTTGCCGGCTAGAAGGAAACCCATTGGCAGCAAATGGGTGTTCAAGAAGAAGAAAAATGCAGAAGGAAAGGTGGAGAAATACAAAGCTTGGTTGGTAGCAAAAGGTTATTCCCAGGTGCCGAGAATTGATTTTGGTGATATTTTTTCTCCTGTTTCCAAGGTAACTTCTATTAGATTACTCTTATCTATTGTTGCCGCTTTTGATTTTGAGGTAGACCAGATGGATGTGAAGACAACATTTCTTCACAGGGATCTAGAAGAGGAGATCTACATGAAGCAACCTGAAGGCTTTGCGATGAAGGGTAAGAAAGAACTGGTATGCAAGTTTAAGAAGTCTCTGTATGGGTTAAAACAGTCACCAAGGATGTGGTATCAAAAATTTGATACATTGATACGGGGACTTGGCTTCACCAGAAGCAAAGTAGATCATTGTGTGTGTTTTATATTAATTGGTGACCGTGTTATTTATTTGGTCTTGTATGTGGATGATATGTTGTTGATTGGAAATGACAAAGAAATTATCTAGGATTTGAAGTCCCAATTGTCCTCCAAATTCGACATGAAATATCTTGGTGTTGCAAACTATATTTTGGGCATGGAAATTAAAAGAGATCGGGCAAAGAGGAAGCTCTGGTTAAACCAAAGGAAGTATGTCGAGACAATACTGCAGAGGTTAATATGTAGGATAGTAAACCGGTGAAGGTTCCTATTCCTATAGGTGTAAAGTTATCTACTGAAAAGTGTCCCAAGGCACAAGAAGAGGAAGAGGATATGTCCCATGTTCCATATGCAAGTGCAGTCGGTAGCCTGATGTCTGCAATGGTTTGTACTAGACCATACATTGCACATGTAGTGGGAGTATTGAGCAGGTTTATGTCAAAACCAGGGAAGGAGCATTGGACAGTAGTGAAGCGGGTTTTCAGGTATTTACGTGGCACTAGTGATTATGGTTTGTGCTACC